>PVIJ01013490.1:0-44930 GCA_004024925.1 Scalopus aquaticus
AGAATACCCAGAATTAAAGCCACATATCTATGAACAACTAATCTTTGACAAAGGAGCAAAGAAAATGCAGTGGAACAAGGACAGTCTATTCAATAAATGGTGCTGGGAAAACTGGACAGCCACATGCAAAAAAATGAAGCTAGACTACTACCTCACACCCTGCACAAAAGCCAACTCAAAATGGATAAAAGACCTGGATATAAGACCTGAAACCATAAAATTTATAGAAGAAAATATAGGCAAAACTCTACACGACATACGTCTCAGCAAAATCTTGAAAGACACATCCCCCAAAGCAAAGGAAGTGAAGGACAAGATAAACAGATGGGATTACATCAAAATAAAAAACTTCTGTATAGCAGGAGACATTAACCACAACTAACAGACACCCTACCAACTAGGAAAAGATCTTTGCACATAATACAACCAAGTAACTTGTTTTAAACATGGAAATGTGAGTGAAAATGATGCTCATTTCCTTTAGTTGAGTACTTATTTGCCTCTGCAAGACATTCCAGAGATTTTTGTTTCCAGTTTGTATCATGGCCAGCAGCATTCTAGATAGTCCCTGATTTGTTATACTGAATGATTATAATAGGCAGATACTTTTGTCAATCTACAGTAGATGTGAAATATAAGGAGAGAAATATGTATCTGTAGTTTTAAGTCACTAGCATTTTGGATTGTTTGTTACTGCAGAAAAATTAATCATAATTGATACACAGACAAAACAGAGAAAAAGTGTAATATTCTCACCAAAAATAGAGATGATACAATTCCACAACTTTTATATGAAATGATTACAGGACAATCTAACTGATGGTTGACTGATTTTTGTCTCAAAGGATTATTGCAGAAGAAAGTTTATGAAGACTGTGAGATCTCTTAAAGGCATATCCAAGAGATTGTAAAACTTAATATGTAAGGGCCATTTCTTTTAAGGAGACCAGATGTCTGATCTGATTAAGTCCTAAAAATGCAAGGAGATCATGAGACCATTAGACAGATTAAAAAACAAGATTAATTGAAATGAATTTATAGTTTACATAATTGAAATGCTCTAAATGGATAATTATCAATTCAACAAATAAAATCAAATTTTATAATGTAGTCTATTAATTTCTGAAACTCTTATTATTTTGGCCTTACATTTTGTGACATCTATGGGATTATATACAGTTATGCTACCACCTCTAAGTTTTCTTTTCTCATGTTATATACTAAAACTAAATGCAATTTTTCCTGGTAGTAACTGAATTCTTTTTATGGACAGTTGATAATAAAAGAAATCATTAATATTATGTCAGTAAGCTAGACCAAGTATCTGGAATATGAACTTTTTCACATTTTGTATTAGGTAAGTGTGAATCAGTGTATTCTATAAAATATTTAGCACTTGATCACCATATCTTATACTTGAAGTGTTTTCCAAGTGTTAGTTAATCAGAAGAATAGCTTACCCCATTCACATAAGAAGGAAGAAAAACATATCAAAGTATAACTTTTTATTAAAAAGCATATTTCAAAGTTGTTTCATAGTTAAAGACATTAATAATAAGTTAATATACTACTTAGTTTTCATCATTTCCATAAAAGGTAGGGTCTACAGTTTAGTACCTTACCTTTCTTTTTTATCATACAATAATCTCTGTAAGTAAGAGACTATCAGGTAAGTAACACTTAGGGCTCAGTGGAGAAATGGAATGTCATCCAACCCCCTATCATTTTGAATTGGTTGAAAGAAAAGTTGTAATTTGAGAGTTGGACCCATATAAAGCTACTGTAAGAAGGACAGCCATTCTGCTTCCAGAAGATGAGTCACAAGCACATATATCACCTATTACACAAGAACCTTGAATACAATACCAGCACAACTAAATAACATGAATCTCAATTTTTTGCCCATCTTCTATACATCATTTCTTAGTGTGCCAAGATAGATATGGGTATACTATTTAAAAGTATGAAAATCCTTTTTCTATTTCTGCATTCAAATTGTCTTTTCACAATAGTTAATATTCAAAATTTGAAAAAGAATTCATATGCAGGTAATTTCATACTGAAATATATTCCTGATTCTACTATTCTTTAATCTAAATGTTATTTCCACTTGATTTAATGTGTAAGAATATAAGCCAGAAGGAAGTTATATATACATGGTATTTTTGAAGTAACTGCCAGTGCCACAGAGAAAACCTGTACAAGACAGAGTGTTTGAGCCATATAAATAAGATAAAGAAGCAATGTGAAAGTTTCTTAGAAAACAAGAATAGACCTTTAAAAACAATTTATGGCATTGTGAAGCAATGTGGAAGTGAAAATCTTAGGGCTCCCCCACAAAATCTATGAAAATAGTGGTAAAGCTATAAATTTAACTATTTCAGAACTCTGAAAATTAATTAAAGCCACAGCACAAATTGGAATTCATCTGTTGTAGAAAAAGTAATGAACATTAATACGATAGCAGTATCTGTGATCTTTCAAACCTTTCTCTTCCTAGCATACTGACACAGTAGTTACAAAAAAAGCAGTTGCTTTTCAGTCAATAGAAAAGACTAAATGATTCTGGAATTCTGTTAAATGCACCATCTGCAGAAGTCAATATTGTGTCCAAATTTGCAGTCCCCTGAAAAATCTTTGTTTTTCATTAAACTATTAATTATATTTCACTAAACTATTGATTATATTTCATTAATAGTTATTCTGAAGTGTTATATATATTTGATTTTATTCAGAGTTCAGCAAAGGGAAGAGACATGTAAAGTCCTATCCTCAGGATACTGCCAAAACAATGAAAATTTGCTGACAGTAGCACAGGTATTTAGGACAGTGATTTCAGGTGACTAAACCTTATATTCGCCAGGTGTTTAAAAGGAAAAATGGCTAACTAGGTGACCACATGGAATTTATAAAAAATTTCCATGTATTCATGGTGATCTAAACACACAAACACACACATATTCATAAGGCTGTATGTATGTGTACGTGTATGTTTGTGTGTGCGCACACATGTTATAGCCATAATGTTACTTGCATTTTGTTACAATCCAAGAAGACAGAATTTACACCAAACCCACATATTCTAATAAGGAGGAAATTAATCCCAGGTGAAACATCTAGTAGAGACTGAAAATTGAATTCAATATAGTTCAGTTAAATCCAAGTTCTGAGTTCTTGTGATGAGGTATCTGTTGCTGGTTTTGTTTTTATTTTTTTTTTTTACTGATTTTATTATCATAATACTATATGCTCCTTCTCCGTTTCTTTTTCAATATTTTTATCTACTTTCAATCCCCAATTATTTTAATGTCCCAATCTTGGACTCTTCATCTTTTTTATTCATACTTGCTGTCATAGTTTTAAATACTATCTATATGCTTATGACTCCACGATTTACATATTCAGTTCTAATCTCTCTGCTGACTACAAATTAAAATATTCAACCACCTGTTCAGAATCTCCATGTGGATGTCTAATTTAAAGTTAAAGTATTCAAAGGAGATCTTCTCTTCCTTTCCCTAACAAAATCATTCATATATGTCCTTTTTATCCATATCACTGAACAGCATGGCATCCACTTGGTGGCTCAAACCAAAATCCAGCAGTGATTCTTAAGTCCTGTCTTTCTTTCACATTTACAATCACTAAGCTGTCAGTGACCATTTTTAAATATATTTTTATTTTTATTGATTTTTAAAAATTATAATGCTTTTATTGAGGAAATATTGCCTTACAACCCTGTATTTAATTTTGAGGTACAGGTTCATACCTCTGCAGATGTTAACACACCACACCTACCACCAAAGCATCTAGACTCAACCATAGTCCATTGGGTCTTCTTACAGCTTTCTTACACTCCTACCCTCTCTCTGGTAGACCCACTTCTGCAGTCAGATTTCTTTTTCTTTAAAAAAAAAAAAAAATATATATATATATATGTGTGTGTGTGTGTGTGTGTGTGTGTATATATGTGTGTATATATATATATATATATATATATAGTTATTTATATCTTTTACATTTTGTATTCCCCTTGGGTAACCCACCACCAATTCACCCATGACCCATCTCCGTGGTCCCTTGCGTCCTTTTCTACTCCATTTTGTGCCCTTATCCTCCCCCTCAGATTTCTAGGGTTTGTTTTTATTTAGCTTGGTCTATTCCTGGTTTTTGTTGATCTATATACCACATATGAAAACATCTGGTCCTTGTCTCCTTGTCTTTCTCCTTCTGACTTATTTTGCTTACCACAATCCCCTCCAACTCTGTGCTTATTTGGCAGATGGCAATATTTATCTTTTTTTTAATTGCCAAGAAGTATCCCAATGTGTATGTGTACACCATACCTTCTTTATCCACTCATCTGCTGTTGGACACTTAGTTTGTTTCCATAACTTGACTATTGTAAATAGTCCTACAATGAACATTCTGCACATATCCCTTCAAATAAGAGTTTTCATATTTTTCAGACAGATACCTAAGAGGGGAATTGCCGGATCATATGGCAGATGTATTTTTGATATTTTGAAAAAAAATCCACACTGCTTTTCATAGGAGCTGGACCAGTCTATGTTACACCAATAGTGTAAAACAATTTCTTTTTCTCCACATCTTTGACTTGTCTCACCATTTCTAACATTCTTACAATGTTCTCTGAGGCCACCAAAATATCTTTTCTAGAGCTTGACAAGTTTTCATTACTAGATCCTCTTTTTATGATCCTGCCCTTATTCTGGATTAGCTTTCATTTTCTCTTAGTTCTCTGTCCCCACCCTACTTCTCCCAAGACTGATCTGAATAACTAAATCAACAGGTTCCCTCCATACTGCAACTGGTTCTAGCCATGTGTTAGTGAGTGGGGAACCAGTAAGAATTAGATACAGGGAGAAGTATGAGGGGAGAAATTAAACCCAACTACCCACCAGGTTCTTGTATTTGAGGTCTCAATGTTTATTAGATATTTCTTTTCACTTCTACTTCCCCATTTCACCAACTACTCCATTCCTCTCTGATCTGGGGCCCAGGAGTGGTAGAAGCTTCTAGTCATTGTTCTTCTTTAATGCACTATAGCTAGTTAATTTGTTAGACCTTTATAAACAATCTTTTTTTTAAAGGTCTATACAAAGTAGCCCATTGGTATGTGGCACAAGGATTCCAAATAACACACTACCTTTGGCTTATTCTAGTACATATTAAAAATAATTATCTTTTAAAATAATAAGTGAAATTATGAAGTAGTTTATTCGCAATGTTCTCCACTGAATTTCCAGTATGTTTAGGCTAAGATCCAAATCCCTAACCATGGCCTTTGGGATGTCCTGATTTTCCCCAAATAAGAATATACCATTCTGAACTTGTTTCTATCTCAAGAGTCATTGTACTATCTGTTATTTCTGCCTGAAACATTCCTGACACACAGGTGATCCAATGATTGCCTGCTTTTTTCATTTGGGTATCACTGAGAGAGGCCTTCCTAAATAGCCTTTCAAAAATAGTAGCCTATTTGTATTCAGCACTAATTCAATTCATTGCCTGACTTAATTTTTTTCTTAAAATTTATCTCCACTCAAGATTTTATTTATTTATTATACTTTTCTTTTTCACTTACTAGAATGTAGGTGACAAACTCAAAAATTTTTATCTTAGTACTGTTAGGAAGTAATGCCTAGAAAATAGTATTACTATGGGGGAGAAAGAATTATTTAAGTACATAAATGAATGAAATGAAGTAGTCACGTAGGTACCATTATAATCACCATTTTACAGATAAGGAATTGAGAGTTAGAAAATGGAAGTCCTGAGAACTGAACTATATAATAAAGGCAAGAATTATGTCTTATCAAACTTTTTAGTTCTGTTAAACCCCGACACAGTGCTTACATATAGCAATTCTTCAACTAATTTGTGCTCACTAATGATGAAAGCTTTTTAAAGAAGAGCAATGTGACAGCAATGTGAAGACTGGATTCCGAAAGGGAGCTAGTTAGGAATTTATTTAATACTTAATACTTAATTTCCATATATTCTCAGATGACATTAATTGATCATTAGAAAGGGATATTAATGAAGGCACATTTGATTACTAGAGCCAAGCATTAGAGATTTACATATGTCTACAGTCATCCCATGGTATCCACTGGTTTGGTTTCTGGACCCCTGTGGATAACCAAATCTGTGGATGATAAATTCTCTTACATATTAGGGGGTAGTATTTGTATATAGCTTGTGCCCATCTCTGGTATATTTTAAATAATCTCTAGATTACTTACAATACTTAATACAATGTAAATGCTATATAAGTAGTTATTTTACTATATTGTTTAGGGGATAATGACAAGGGGGAAAATGTCTGTATTTTAGCACAGAGGCAACCAGCATATGTCTAATAACATTGTATTTTCAATCCACATTTGGTTGAGTCTGTGAATATGGAAACTGTGGATACGAAGACTGTGGTTTATCTAGTTTATAGATTATACAGGCCTTCCTGCTGCTTATCTTCGGGAAGGCATGCTCTTTTGACATTTCATGACTCATTAATAAATTCATCAAATGGTTTGCATAGGAAAAGGAAATAATCAGGAACTCATATATGTCATTTAGACATTTTTATTAGCAAGTGAAAGCATTCTATGTGAATATCCTTGAATTCACAACTATTTTTTTCAAACTACACTGAATATATAATTGTTTATAATGTGATATGTAGGATTAAAAATTTATATATAAACCACACTCTGTATTTTTTATTAAGGAGCTAAAGAACACAAACATGAAAATACATAGCTAGTTCAAGACAAGATGCTCCAAAAACCCATAATGGATGTAGGGGACTAAATTTGCTTACGATCTACAAACTATCCTTCTATGTTTTCCATGAATTATTTTGACAAATTCTAACAGTTGCATATGTGGCATATATTTACAACAGTAGCATATGTGGCATTTGTCACGGTGATGGAATTTTGTTGGTGCAGTTTCTGGCTACTACATATTTTTTTTCCCTGCAAAATAATCCCTTTGCCACTATATTGCAAAACTAATCAGAACATATAGTTTCATAAAATGAAGATACTTCTTAACTACAAAATATTTAAGATAAAATAAAAAAAATTGAAAATTTAAGGATTCTAGGAATTATACTCTGAGGTTAAAAAAATAAAGCACATTGGGATGCCCAAATATAATTATCGATAGTAGGGGGGAAAAAAAACCCTCTTTTTCAAGAACCTAAGATCTGTATGTTCTCCTTTTTAAATTCTATACTCTAACATTTGTTTTAATGCAAAAGAACACTTAAAATTTATTATCATGTGTATTGACTTAAGAGTGTAAACACTGTTTAGAGGTCAGACTTATAAAATGTATGTTTTCACACCACGCCCACAAACAATGCCACAATAATTCTCCATCATGATCTTCTGGGTCTTCCATTATCTCCCATTCCATCACACCATCCTCCCCTTCTGGCTGCAGTGCCTCAGTTTTGCAGTCAATTGTTAAAGGTTTGTTATTGGTTTGGTTTTTCTAACCCTTTGTTTTCTCTATATTCCACATATAAGTATTTGTCTTTCTTTTTCTGATTGAGTAGAATTCCATTGTGTATGCACAGGCTGTGTGTGTGTGTGTGCGCGCGCCACTTTTTTCTTATCTACTCCTCTGTCTTTGGGAACATAGGCTGCTTTCATAACTTGGATATTGTAAACAGGACTACAAGGAACATGGGAGTACATATTTCCCTTTGAATTATTGTTTTTGTGTCCTTTGAGTAGTTTCATTAATCTTTTCAAAGAACTGACTTTTGGCTTCATCCATTTGGCAATTATTTCCTGCTTTTAATTTCATTGATTTCCTTTCTAATATTATTTTCTCTTTTCTTCTTTTTTTTTTTAAAGATTTATTTATTTATGCATACAAGCTGGGGTGCAGGCCAGAGGTGTGGGGTGGCGAGAGGGTTCACCAGAGACAGAGTGGGGAGCAGAACAGGTAGATCAATGGAAACACACTGCTGAGGGGAGCAGTAGGTGAGGCAGGAGAGGTCTGCCGCACCATGTGGGAATCTTCCCGGCCAGGCATCAAACTTGCGTAGTCGCTTCCAACAGCTCCACAGCGCAGTGCTTAATCGCTGTACCACCAGGGAGGCCCTCTTTTCTTCTTGTTTTAGGTTTAATTTGTTCTCTTCTCCATTTTCCAAAGATGAAAGTTCAATGATTAATTTTAGATTAATGTTCTTCAGAAAATCTTTACTTTGAGGTTCTTTCCTTTCTCTTTCTAGAAATCTGGTAAATAGGGCCTCCCCGGTGGCGCAGTGGTTGGGCGCTGCACTGTGGAGCTGTCGGTAGCGGTGACGCGGGTTCGACGCGCAGCCGGGGAGAATCCCACATGGTGCGGCAGACCTCTCCTGCCTCACCCGCTGCTCCCCTCAGCAGTGTACCTCTGATATGCCTGTTCTGCTCCCCACTCTGTCTCTGGTGAACCCTCTCGCCACCCCACACCTCTGGCCTGTACCCCAGCTTGTATGTATAAATAAAATAAAAAAATCTTTAAAAAAAAAAAAGAAATCTGGTAAATACTAGAGGCTTGACAATGTTGTGATAATGTGGAAGGGAAGAAACACCAAACTTTTTCTTATGAAGTCTAAATCTATGTGGGTCAGTGTCTCTGGGTGTTTGTAACAAATCTTTCTCTCTTTCTTCTAGATGAGTGGCTTTTTATAAAACTATTTGTTACTCTTTCTCCTGGTTTCACCATTCCTTTCCTACTTTCTTTGAAGCTCCTTTCATTACTTTTACTTCTTAGCTGGTGCTAATTATTTTTTATAATAGTGCCCTTGGAAATTCTTTCCCCCTACACATTAGGCATTTTCCAGGGATGAGACTGGTTGAATTTCAAGATGGGCGCTCTCAAATTCTAACCTTTTTTGTTTCTTCCTGGAGCAAATACCTAATAAGTGTGTGGGGTGTCTGGCTACATACTTTCAAGCTAATCTGTACTCAGTCCCAAGTAGTTCCTCAAATTTACCACTTAAATATTCCAACCAGTTAAAGTAGTCTCACAGTTTCTTCTTGAGGTAAGCAAATCCCCAGATGTATATCTTGCTGAATGTGATTGTCTCTAATTTTGGGTTTCAGTTTGCCTTGCTATATCTTTCAATGATAGGTCAAAAATACTGATTTTTAATTGGCCTGAGTGATTTTTTTTTTGTAAGATGTGATCAAAGACTTACAAACTATTTACAAATGATGCTAAAACCCAGACTCTAAAAATAGTTAGATACTTATTCTATGACTCACACCAAAACAGAACAAACTGACAAAATGTAGAATTTCCTAAGCAATGGAACTAATAATTTTACACTAATTGTCATGTTTTGAAATCTATTTCTTGAAACGTTAGAACAAAATTTATTTTCAAATATATATTGATTATAAAATCTGTTCATTTAAAAATGAGACTAAAAAGTTAAGCAATTTCAAAGCTAAAAGCTAATACATTATTTATTGGAATACTATAAAGTATATTTTAATGGAAACAGGAGAAAATACTAAAATACAGCATGTTTAAAAGCAAACATTTTTATAAAACTTAATGGAATTTGATGACCTTATCATAGTTAGCATTAGTATCAAGCCATTCTATTTCATTTTCATTGTTTAACAACTTTCTTGTAATGTTAATATTGGCAACATAATGTAAATTTATTGTTTTAGGTTGTTTGGGTGGGACATATTACTCTCTGCTCTCTCAGAAGGTGAACGCAATTCTAGACCAAAGTATTCAGGCTGGGGATTTAATTTTGTGGCCCAAACTAGCATTTACACAAGTAGACACACAGCTACTAAGTGGTAACATAAAAAGGAGAACATTATTGAACAGATCTCATTGTTAATGTATTTGCATACACAATTTAGGAAAAACTGACTCAGGAAAGTAATTTAAAAAAAATTGAATGAGCAAGACTATCTCAAAGTTAAATACCTAAGACAAAAAGGCCTTGACTAAAATTAGAAGATATGGGGTCTATAACTGGTCTTTCTTGCATATGTATTTCTCCTTTGAGAAGTGAAAATTGACCACATTTCTTCTTTTAGCAAAGATTGTGTCCTTGCTTTTACAAATTCTTATCAGTAATTTGGCCACGAGGAACTCTTTTTAGTTCATGAAGCTGGTCTTTTTGAAAAATTCAAAACCTCAGATTTGACGGAAAGATTTTCCTGTTTGTTTCTTCTTTTGAAATAACTAATTGGGGTTAATGACAAACAGAATGTAAAAAAGACATCTTTCCATTGTTCTCATGTGTCATTACTGCCTATTTACCTTTTATGTTCTTTATAAAATTATAGGGTTGGAATAAGTGTTCTGTGCCTCTTACCTTTCAGAAAATCAAGCTGTGTTCAATATGGCTGAATAGAAATAAGAACTTCACTCCATCAAATGGCTATTGCCAACCCTCAGGTGAAGTACTGATTATTCAGCCTGGATGACACATGGTAAATTTTGGGCTTCTCCCTCTCTCCAAATGCACTGGGTTCCATGCAACCTACTGTTTGTTTTTCCTTGCCAAAAAGTGACCTGAACTCCTGGCCAGCTTTTAGGCCTCAGCTGTTCCATGTTGGGGTGAGTGAGCCTGTTAGGCTCCACATTTGCCACGCAGGGGGATGGCAGATTGGAGGTGGCAGAGAAGGGGTTACAAGGCGTATCTCTCTTACTCCTCTTTTCACTCTCTAGCTATTTCCTTTGAATTTCTCATGAATTAAGATCTTTAAGCACAAGGAGATTGATAGCTGCTTTGATGTGCATGAATGGCTGGACCCTTTTAGAGTGGGCAATATGGGTTTTTCCTCTTAAAGTTCAAGTTCCCAGGGTACTTCTCAGTTTTGTATTGTTTCAGTTTGCTTCCCTGATGGGGAATGAACTTTCCAGCAACAATTTTTAAAGTAATTTCCCCAAATACCTTTTTTAAAAATTAAGGTTTTGCACAAAAAAAGAAAACTACAGACCAATCTCTATAATGAACAATGATGCAAAAATATTTAACAAAATCTTAGCCAACAGGATCCAACAATGCATCCAAAAGATAATACACCATGACCAAGTGGAATTTATCCCAGGGACACAAGGATGGTTCACCATCCGAAAATCAATCAATGTAATCCAACACATCAACAAAAAGAAAAATAAAGACATGTGATCATATCAGTAGATGCTGAGAAAGCATTTGACAAAATCAACATCCATTTATGATAAAAGCCCTTAAAAATCCTTGGGATAGAAGGAATGTACCTCAACATAATAAAAGCCATAAATGACAAACCCATAGCCAATATTATCCTCAACGGTGAAAAGCTAAAGGCCTTTCCACTAAGATCAGGAACAAGGCAAGGATGTCCACTCTCACCATTACTTTTCAATATAATACTGAAAGTCCTAGCCAGAGCAATAAGACAAGAGAAAGACATTCAAGGAATCCAAATAGGATAAGAAGAAATTAAACTGCCTTTATTTGCAGACGATATGATAATATATATATACAAAACCCTAAAAACTACATAGAAACACTACTCAAAATTAAAAACCAGTTCAGTAAAGTAGCAGGATAAAAAAATCAATGCACAAGAATCAGTAGTATTCCTATATGCAAACACCCAATCTGAAGAAGAAGAAATTAAGAAATCCATTCCCTTCAAAATTGAAACCAAAAAAAATCAAATATCTAGGAATAAATCTAACAAAAGACATAAAGGACTTATACAAAGAAAACTATAAAACACTGTTGAAAGAAATAGAAGAAGACACAAGAAAATGGAAGGGCATCCCTTGCTCATGGATTGGAAGGATTAACATTATCAAAATGGCAATCCTACCAAAAGCAATTTACAGATTCAACGCTATTCCAATAAAAATCTCAATGACATTCTTCAAAGAAATAGATCAACTACTGATGAAATTCATATGGAACCACAAAAAACCCTGCATAGCTAAAGCCCTCCTGACTAAAAAGAAAGAAAAGGGAGGAATTTCACTCCCTGATTTCAAATGATACTACAAAGCCATAATAATTAAAGCAGCATGGTACTGGAACAAAAACAGATACAAACACCAATGGAACTGAATACCCAGAATTAAAGCCGCATATCTATGAACAACTAATCTTTGACAAAGAAGCAAAGAAAATGCAGTGGAACAAGGACAGTCTATTCAATAAATGGTGCTGGGAAAACTGGACAGCCAAATGCAAAAAAAAAAAAAAAAAAAAAAGAAGCAAGACTACTATCTCACACCCTGCACAAAAGCCAACTCAAAATGGATAAAAGACCTGGATGTCAGACCTGACACCATAAAATTTATAGAAGAAAATATAGGCAAAACTCTACACAACATACATCTCAGCAAAATCTTTAAAGACACATCCCCCAAAGTGAAGGAAGTGAAGGACAAGATAAACAGATGGGATTACATCAAAATAAAAAAGCTTCTGTACAGCAAAAGAGATATTAACCAAAATTAACAGACACCCTACCAACTGGGAAAAGATCTTTGCACACAATGCATCCAATAAAGTACGGATAACAAAAATTTACAAGGAACTCACACAACTCAACAACCAAAAAAAATGGGCCGAAGAGCTAAAAAGGCACTTCTCCAAGGAAGAAAAGCAAATGGCCAACAGGTACATGAAAAAATGTTTAACATCACTTATAATCAAGGAAATGCAAATCAAAACCACAGTGAGATATCACCTCACATCTGTGAGGATGGCACACATTAAAAATACAGGCAACAACAAATGCTGGAAAGGATGTGGAAAATAAGGAACTTTCTACACTGCTGGTGGGAATGCGAACTGGTCCAACCACTATGGAAAGCTGTATGGCAATTCCTCAAACTGCTAAAAATGGAGATTCCATACGATCCAGCAATACCACTTTTGGGAATCTACCCAAAGGACACAAAAACACTAATCCAAAAGGATACATGTACCCATATGTTCATTGCGGCACTGTTTACAATAGCAAAGGTATGGAAGCAACCTAGATGTCCAAAAATAGACGATTGGATCAAGAAGATGTGGTACATATACACAATGGAATACTATTCAGCATTCAAAGAAGATAAACACATGCAATTTGCAGCGACATGTATAGAACTAGAGGGGATCATGCTCAGCGAAATAAGCCAGAAAGAAAGAGAAAAATATTGAATGGTTTCACTTATAACAGGATTATAGGGAAACCAAATAGGAGAGAGACACTCAGCGGGAGGTGGGGGTTGGGGGGGGGGGAGTGGGGGCGGAAAAGAGCACAAAATGGAGTAGAAAAGGACACAAGGGACCATGGAGACGGATCACAGGTGAATTGGTGGTGGGTTACCCAAGGGGAATACAAAATGTAAAAGATATAAATAACAATAAAAAATATATATATAAAATTAAGGCTTTGCCAAGTTTAATAATGGAAAAATTATGGAGTATCTAGTCTAGTCTGTATAAAATAATTGAACTTTTAGATTCATGTTTGACTACTAGAAAAGTAAAGAATTTAATGTCCCTGAGTAAAACATATCATATGTTGCCAAAGGAAAAAATTTGAAGCATATGCTTTAGAAACTATAAAAAGTAAGTCTTCTAAAGAGATGATGATGTAACAATTATTACACTTGCTAAAAATCTGAAAATTAGAAAAATAAAGTGGAATAACTGCATGTAAGTGAAGTTATATATGTCTGTGTGTTTGTGTGTGTGTGAAAAAAAGTATGTACAGGATATTTGAGGGCCAAAGACACATTTAGTGTAAAGATGAAACTGATTATTTTTGGAACGAATTTGACACGGTCAAGCTGGATAAGGGTTTTAAAAAATTAAGCTTTAATATTAGTAGTGTTCTTATGTGAAAGCAAACTTTAATTTCTTGCATCTGCTTGTAACTGTGGGTAGCTTTTTGGTGAACTGTTAAGTAGTCTATATACTAAAGTTACCTTAAAGTATAAGTATGCTTTAAACTTCTAGTTAGCTAAAGAGAAGTCTAGCCTTGTCAGCATTGCAGAACCTTGTCAGAAATATTTGCTCTTAAAAATCTTTGTCACTGTTGGTAATTCATTATTGTTTTAGAAAACTTGTGCAAGTTTGTTAAGCCTGTAACAGAACTTCCCTGATATCAAAACTCTAAAGTAGTGCAGTCTTTAATTGAAAAGAAAAAAATTATGGGATACTACACTAATTAAAAAAAAAAGCTAAAATAGTGACTTTGGTGACTAAGTGGATGATGTTTGAGCTGATCATGTTAAGTAAAATAAATCAGGAAGTGAAACTCAGGTATCAGATGGTTTTACTTATCTGTGGAATAAAAATAACAACAACAACAACAAAAAAAAAACCTGCCAAAACCAGAAAAATTAAATCTTGGGGTTGTTTGAGTGTGGCAGAGATCTCAAACTGTTAAGGGGTACATACCATAAACTATAAACATACTACAAACATAGTACAAACATATAGTACATACTATAAACATAGTACAAACTGTTAAGAGGTACAACTGGAATTAACCAGTTGCATACAAAAAGACAAAGGAAACAGACTCTTACTAGGAAAAATGTTAATAGAAAAGGTGTGTGATGGGAGAGAAAGATAGAAAGAAAAAAGAATTTCCAAATAATAGTTTCTCAATAAAATTCCAAAAATTACTAATGTACTCTTGGGCAAATGCTCAGACAAACAGGCTCAGCACAAAATAGGGACTCTGAAACCTGAATGCTGGCCACAATTCTAAGGTAACTTCTGGGGGAAAACTGCAAGAAAGAGGTTAGGCAGGTCCCAGAGCTGGAACAGGAGAGACTCAAAATTCAAAATGTGCTACATAATCCAACATGACGTCAAGATAATGACCGGCATTGTCTCTGCCAAGAGATATTGTCTCTTCCCATATGTCTCAGCCATATGTCTCTTCCAAGTATCTCTTCCAAGTGTCTCTACATATCTCTCCTTACATGTCTCACCTCTGTGTCTCTCCCCTTCCAGCAGTATCAGGGTGTAAGTCAGCACTGAAAAAACAAATGTTTTTGGGCACTTGACTACTAAGCTCCACTCCTATTTCTGAGAAGTTCCCTGGCTCAGGAATAGTAAATTTTGACACGGTGGGATTATATTACAAGGTGATTGCATGTTAGTGGGGTAGGGAAGTGGCACTTGTTTAACGTCTTTCCCCATTTCACTGAGATGAATCTATAACAGATTTAGTGAAACAATTTACTGGCTACCGGGGAAAACTTGATAGAGGAGGAAAATAGAGTATTTGTTGGGATTCGGTAAAAGGCAAGTGAAACAGCACATGCAGAGTAAAACTATAAACCCCAAATTATACAATAAAAACATATATGGGGGCTTCCCTGGTGACGCAGCGGTTAAGCACTGTGCTTTGGAGGTCTTGGCAGTGGCAAGGCGAGTTCTGATGCCCAGCTGGGGAGCTTCCCACATGGCGCGGCAGACCTCTCCTGCCTCACCCCGCTGCTCCCCTCAGCAGTGTATTTCCATTGATCTGCCTGGTCTGCTCCCCACTCTGTCTCTGGTGAACCCTCTCACTGCCCTATGCCTCTGGCCTATACCCCAGCTTGTATGCATAAATAAATAAATCTTTAAAAAAAATAAAATAAAAACATATATGGGAGGTCTTGGAAGGATTCCTAGAACATCTCATAAAACTATTGTCCTTGTAAAAAGAGAAATGTTAAATAAATTGGGCCAATTTGGATATATTGAAACTTAATGGGAAGTATAATATAAAGAGAGATTTTAAACCTTCTTAGCATGTATACAAGTAGAGTATTCTGAAATTATGTGAAAGTTTTTAAGTGCAATATATTCTAGTAAAATATTATTACTGGTAAATTCTGGTTATTCTAAAATATATGTCACAAAACTGAGCAAACATCCTTGTTAATTGTGTTGTACTTAGATCTTAACTATGGTTATATTAAAGCCTTTTGCTATTTACAGAAGTTACTTACTTTGCTTTGTAGTCAGAGAAATTCATAAGAAAAGCACTCTTTCTGGCTTGTTTCGCTGAGTATGATCCCCTCTAATTCCATCCATAAAGAAAGAGAAAAATGCTGAATGGTTTCACTTATAGCAGGACTATAGGGAAACCAAATAGGAGCGAGACACTTGGGGGGGTGGGGGGAGGGGGAGGATAAGGGCACAAAATGGAGTAGAAAAGAACACAAGGGACCACGGAGATGGATCACGGGTGAATTGATGGTGGGTTACCCAAGGGGTATACAAAATGTAAAAGATATAAATAACAATAAAAATATATATTTAAAAAAAAAAAAGAAAAGCACTCTTGAAAGATACTCTGGAAATATAGGTTTATTATAGAATTGCTATTTGTCGGGAAAAAACTAGACTTAAAAAATTGCTAAGAGACTAAGATTTATTACATAGGACTGAATGAACTGTGAAGGGCCAATATAATTTTTAATGACTTTTTGAAATATTAATTTTATGTTTTGCTTTCTCCAGATAACATCTTTTTATTAAGCAGAGCTATGATCTGCAGCAAGCATAACTGAAACATTTGCTTTTCTTTGTGACATTCCAAAATGTGAACTTTTAGTTGGAATTCTAAGTTCTCATAACAATGTGTTTATTTACATAAACCCAATAAGATTCTCTTCTATATCCTTCAAAGAGAAGACAGCCTGAAACCTTGCTTTCATAGTTCTAGGTCTTACAGAAAAAGGTAAGCAAGATAACTCCTTGGCAGACACAGAAGCCCCAGGACATTGTGGGAAATCTCAAGAAGAAAGGAATTTGCCCAAGAAAGGTATTTCAGGCAAAGTATGGTGGTAAGACATTGGCATAGTCTTGAGCCTGAGAGACATCAAGTGTTCAATGTGTGATTACATAACAAAGCAAAGTTGATTTTAGAAAGGATATGGTTATATTTTGTTCTTATTGTGCCTATGAAAATAATTGGCCAAGTTTATTGAAACTAGATTTAATTTGCAAATGAATTCTACTGTGACTATTTGGCATAACTGGAGTGAAAGTGGAGAAAAAAATATTTCGGTATTACATCTTTTTTTGAATATCATGTTTTTGGTCCTCTTAACTCTTCTTTTTCTTTCTTTCTTTTTTTTTTTAACCTGCAAACTGAAGTGAATCTTGACATTTTCTAATATCTGTCTCTGATGTCGCAAATTTACAATTACAGCTTTCCCCCATTTTTTTTTCACTTAGCTTGATTGAAACTAACTGTCGTTACTGTTTTCCTAATAGCTGGTGACATGGAACTGAAAATGAGGAAACCACTGCCTGCCCTCACCCCATCTGGGTATACTTTGACACAGAAGTCTAGTCTAGAAATCATCTCAACTAGCTGCCCTCTGAACTTTGGACTGGATGGGGGTTTGCTTCATTCTTTTAAATTTTGTTCTTCCCGTCTTTCCTTAGAAATGCCTTTTATGGGTCTCCCTGGTGGCGCAGCGGTTGAGTGCTGCGCTGTGGAGCTGTGAGCAGCGTGCGATGCGGGTTCGATGCCCAGCCAGGGAGAATCCCACATGGTGCGGCAGACCTCTCCTGCCTCGCCCGCTGCTCCCCTCAGTAGTGTATTTCTGATCTGCCTGTTCTGCTCCCCACTCTGTCTCTGGTGAACCCTTTCTCCGCCCCATGCCTCTGGCCTGTACCCCAGCTTGTATAAATAAATCTTAAAAAAAAAAAAGAAAGAAATGTCTTTTATGGGGCCTCCCTGGTGGCGTAGTGGTTAAGTGTTGCGCTGTGGAGCTGTCGGCAGCAATGACACGAGTTCCACGCCCAGCTAGGGAGATTTCCACATGGCACAGCAGACCTCTCCTGCCTTGCCCACTGCTCCCCTCAACAGTGTATTTCTGTTGATCTGCCTATTCTGCTCCCCACTCTCTATCTCTCTGGTGAACCCTCTCGCCGCCCCATGCCTCTGGCCTGTACTCTAGCTTGTATGCAGAATAAATCTTTGAGAAAAAAAAAAGGAATGCCTTTTATGCAAGAAGTTGGACACAACTAGTTAACTGGACTCTGACTCTCTAACACAGATACAATGAGTAAAAACACTGCAACGAATTGGAAGAATAAATTGAAACCTCACCATAAAATGTTACCATGGCGGCCCAAATGAGCCCAAGAAGGCATCAAGGGGTTAAAGATTCAGATTATAATAGTTAGGAAGGTAAACAATAGATGCACAAATCTCTTTAGCCAAAGAAAAGGTAAAACGTGCAAGAGGTGATGGATGTTAGGCAGAAAAATACAGTATTGGTCAAGAATGTAACGAAGATTAAATCTGAACAAAAGATGGCACTGTGAATGTAATGCAAAATATTCTGTGGACCCTGCCCTTGGTCTAGGGGGTCAAATAACAAACCTGCTTCACAGGCTCCATCTTGTATGCAGAAATCTACTGCCAAAAGATATGTCAGTCTTTTCAGATTAAAAAAAAAAAATGTGTACACAGCCTTTATATTTCTTCAAGGCATTCTTAGAAAGGAAGAGAGTAAATCCTGCATTGCCTTCCTCTAACAACATCATATCTTTAATCAGGACAAATAGAGCAAGAATCCCTCCTATCAGAATAATTACACTGTTAATGTCAGTGACTCACTATGTCTAGCTATATAAACAAAATTCAGATTTATGTTTAGTTAGAACAGTTCTCGCAGAGGAATATCTGTTGGGCTGCCTCTGGGTTTAAATCCTCACATTGACTACTTAATAAACTTTTTGTTTAACTATCTTTGAGAATTTGTTGTTCAGTAACAACATTAAGTAGGATAATATACATACAAAAGTATTCCCCCAAAATTAGCCTTATTTTTTAAGATAAACATGACTTAAATATTTTCTAATTAAAGTAATAAGTTTTGGCACCAAAGAAAACTTTCAATTTTTGAAGTTAGCGTCCAATGTAAGCAGCTACCAATCACTGAATCCTCAAATATATTTACACTAGAGGACAATAGTATATGCACATTTAGCACAGTTAAAATTTTGCCTAATTATCTAGCTGAGTTTTAAAATAGAAACAATTTGCAGTTCCTTTAAGATCACGGCCATTCCTTTTAATCTTCAAGTGAGAAAATCCAAATTTCTTATTGAAAAACAGCAGCTACTGTAGAAAACATCAGGACTTCCATCCATTTTACCTTTCACCAGTTTTTTCCCTTTCTACTATTTGGGAAATAAAAGGTAACTAGTTAATTTCATTATGAAAAATCTATTCCTTAGTATTATTTTCATGTTTTAATTTTCATTCTATGCTTTTTTTGGGAAATCGATTTGTATAAATGCTTTCTATGAGGTCGTTTAGCTTAATTCAGTTTGGGAAATTTATAATTGATATTTTAACTGTGAGCTTGCACTGAGGCAATTTCATGAAGAGAGCACATTTGACAAACCAACTATATCAATAGCATATAAGGTAAAATTTTTAAATTTTTTAATATTCCTTGCAGCCTCAGGCCTCAAATTTGAAAGATTTTATATTAGAATAGGAGGGAGTAGTCACAAAATAATGATTGGAATGATTCAAACTTACCAGTTTTTAAACAAGTAAAAAGTAAGTTAGGGACAACAGGCCACTTCTGTTAAATATGTGTCTAAATGTCAGCATTTTGTAGTCTCAAAAACAAATCAATTATTTCAAATAAAGCCTTTCTCTTCAAAAGAAGTTGAAGGGAATAAAGAGAATTTTTCAATAATTTGAGAAGAAAATGAGTCCACTGGGGGAACTTTGCATGGGAGTTTGATGGGGAATAAAGAGACAACCAGAGCCCAAAGCAGACTTCTTAAACTTATTTAAAATATTTCTTTTTGCATTTTATTCTGTTAAAGCTTTCAAGTTTTAATCATAACCATATGGGATTTAGAAAGAAATTGTTAAAAATAATTGCTCACAATAATCATAAGTAGTCTGAATTAAATTAGAGCAGAGAGTGAGAGATGATGTGGTGAGTATAAATTTGCTTTTAAAGACAAATGCTTAATGGAAAGGCTCATTTAATATTGAATATAAAATTATTTGTTAGTGGCAAGAAATCCTAAGCATTTTTTTTAGTCAAATAAATAATGTTACAATTTGGATTTAGTCATCACCTATAAATTTACCTTATTTTTTCTTTAATAATATTAGTCAATTCACAACATATTAGGGAAGATATTTCCTTAAGTGTACTATCTTTGGAAAGAAACTTCTAAAAAACTTTGTGTAAATAGTGTTGAGTTAGTCTCATGAGAGTATTTAATGCATTTTTAAAGGAAAAGTAAAGGGCCACAAGAGACCAAAAACCTGCTTAAATAGACTTGAAAAGAAATGCAAATTTAAGCTTCAATGAGATATCATTTGTGACATACAAGTTTGGTAAAAAATTAATAAACTTGAAGTTTGGGGAATTTTTCCACACACTGATGGTAAGAGTTCAGATGGTGAAAACTTAAAGAAAGATATTTGACATTAAAAGGAAAAAAACACATATGTTTGTTCTTTGATCCTGTAATCACACTTCTTGGAATTAATGATATTGTGCATAAATTTCATTGTGACATTATTTGTCATAGAAAAATATTTAAAACAATCCAAGTATCCACCTTCATAGAATATTTACAAAATGGTATATTAGCAACCTGAGAAAGAGCCGTCAACATGGAAAGAATTTCAGGCTCTCTTAAGTCAAAAATAAAAACCAAAGAATCAAAATGATGACTGAAACCCAATGTAACTTTGACTTTAGCTTAAATAGATAGGAAAAAATGAGTCACTGACATTAACAATCTAATTATTGACAGAAGAGGTAAACATATGTTGATGCTAGAGGAAAGGAAGGTAATGCAGGATTTAATTTTTTTTTTCCCTAGCTAGTGAATGCACTTCAGAGATATAAAGGCTGAAAACCCATTGTCAAATCTTATTCTATCTGAAAAGATGGATTTTACCTTCAGGCAGTAGATATTCCTGCATATATGATGGAGCCTATGAAGATGGATTTTTCTTTTTTTTGATGCTAGGTCAGGGATAGAGGTCCCAAGAAAATTTTACAAAATGTTTATTGAGGAAAATGGGGGCTTTTGTTTCTAGGACAAGGAGAATGAACTTGGATACCTTCTTGACTTGAGAGCAAAACACTTTGAAAGAAGGGAACTTTCTTCAAGAAAGAATTCCTATAATGAATATAGGGGGAATAATAAAATTAGAATAGCACCTTCTTGTTATCCCAAGAAAAACAATGGACTCAGGCAAGTTCAACAGTAGATGCAAAAATCATTTGTGAAAGAATGGCAGGGAATGATTGAATAAGAGGAACACTTTTAAAGATGGAGAGATAGTTTTCCCACTCACTTGTGACTATGTAGTTGTCTTTTTGCCTTCTCCTGTTCCTAATAAAATTGTCCTTTAAAAAAAAAATCTAAAAACATGGAGAGATCTGCAGAAAAGATATTTAGGTCAATGTGGATGGAGTTAGATGAGATTATACTAAGTGAAATAACTCAGAAGGAAAAAGATAAATATTGAATGGTTTCCTTTACATGTGAGATATAGAAAAACAAAACAAAATGTCAATAAAAAGACAAAGTTTGCAAGCTGACCTTAGGTCTGAGGCATACAGCCGGAGAGGGTGGAGGGAGAGGTGTTAAAACAGGGAAGGGAAGAGCAAGAGGGACTGCGGTGATTGGTCAGGGGTGCTAAGGTGTTGGGAGAACTATGGGGACTACACAGGAGGAGAGAAATCAGATACTGTACAAAATGAGTAACAATGTAAGAATTTTTTTTTTTAAAGTGATAAACAAAAAAATAGAAAGGAGAGATCTGGCTATCATTATATGAATCAATGGTGGAGCAGCATTATCAATGGTGAGGCAGGCTCACTTGATATGCTTCTAAAAGTTACAGCATCTCAATGTGGTGTGAGATAGCTTTCATAACTTTATCTAAACTTGAACCTGAGGAAGCAGTCAGAAAAACTCAAGGTATAGGATAACCTGCAAAATAATTTGACTAGACGACTCAAATAAAGAAATGAAATGAGGGCAGTGACAAAAGATGTATAGTAGTTCAAATGCAACACATGAACCCTGTTTTGTTCTTGAATCAAAATCACTACCAAATATAAAAGAAGACAGCAAGTTTATTTTCTATATGTATAGTTATTTAAAAAATATTAACATCTTAAAAAATAAAGGCCTTAGGATTATATAAATATGATTTTTTTTTCTGTGCTGGGTGTGGACTTACATTAATGCAAAAAGAAGAGGTGACCCCCATGGGAAACCAGAACTGGTTTTTTTTTAACCATAGCTCCACAGATCATGTCACTGACTGCACTGAATCCACTGGGGGGGAAATTAGCAAAACATCATCAAGGATATTGTAAAGTTCAAGTCACAAGATATTTTTTAGGTCTTACATCCAAGTTTTTAATTTATTTTGAATTAATTTTCATGTATCATGTGAAATAGTGGTCTAGTTTCAATCTTTTGCATGTAGCTTTCCAGTTTTCCCAGTACCAGTTGTTGAGATATGTTCCTTTTCCCACTTGGCATACAGCTGGCAGCTTTGTCATTGGTTGATTATCAATATATTTACTGGTTTATTTGGGGGCTGTCAATTATATTCCATTGGTTTGTATGTCTGCTTTTATTCCAACACCATGCTGTTTTGGTTGTTTTCTATTATGTATTGACTTTCTATTATGTTTCATTGATTTATGTGTCTGTTTTGATGCCAATACCATACTCTTGATTACTATAGCTTTTTTATAAAATTTGAAGCCAAGAAGTGTGATGACTAGTTTATTTCTTATTTCTCAAGACTGTTTTGGCTATCTAGGGTCATGTGCAGTTCCACAGAAATTTTAGGATTTTTTTTCTATTTTTGTGAAAAATATGCCATTAGAAATTTAATAGTCAATGCATTTTTGACAGTACGAATATTTTCATATTAATTGTTCCAAGTTTCTTCTAATACAGTCTCCAGTATAGCACCAGATTGTCTCTCCAAAAGGTAAATATGAATATGCTGCACTCCCATTTTCCCTTTCCTCACGACCCATTGTACTCAGGATAAAGATTTATCTCATTTTTCATTATGCCTCTATTGTACCCTTTCCTTTTTATCTGTTATGGCACAACTGAGAGTTAAAGTTTGGAACATTCATCAGGTAAGCATACTTAAAGCATGTTTCTTAAGTAATGTTTCAAGTAGGACTTAACATAACTTTTGACTTTCAACAAATAACGCTAGTTTCAATTTCCTTGGTATCCAAATGCAATGTATACAATTCAATTGCAGATTAAAAAGCATGGAATGCCTTCATAGTCATGTATTTGGCTGATTACATGGTTCAATGAGAGCTATTGCCAATTTGGATTTCAGCTTTTGTTCCACAAGGTTTCTTTCCCTGGAATCAGGAGAACAGTTCCTCCAGAGAGTATTCATGGTCTCTCTTGGAGATAACCTTCACAGCAGAATTAATATTATACTACAATAACTGACTTAAACAATTATAATGTTCTATTTTATGTTCCTCTTAAAAATTAAAGTTCATAGAACAGCCTTTTATATTTTTTGTTCATGTAATACATCTTTAATGCATACCACCTGGGAGGCACTAATATGAAAGTTGAGATTCAAAGACATATTCAACAACATATTATAAGTCTAACCATAGAAAGCTATCCATTGTATATAATTTCTCAATACTAAGGAGAAGGTTAAATTATTATCTTTTCTTTTGCTAACATTTCTAGCTTGAGAAAAGTAGTACGTAAAAAGGTAAATTCCTTTTTTTTTTTTAATTTACTCATTTATAAAAAAGTCTTTGAGTTTTGTGCTGGTTACTGTGCGAGGAAATAGGGGGAATAAGGTATTGAAACACTAAAAATAACACCCTGGTTGTCTTTAAAGAACAAGCAGCTTGAGGGAAGATGTTGTTATTGAAATTGTCACTTGATTCAGTGAAAAAGTGTAGCTATTTATGTTAAACACTTTAATGTGGAAACCATGTTGTGGTAAGAGATCTAAACAATGGAATTTGACCTCACTGGAATTAGCCGGGAAACGTTATTTCTGAGGTGCGGTAATGAAGTTCAGATCCACAGAATGTTTGGGAGTTTATTAGTTAGAAAGGTAGTAAAGGGCCTCCCTGGTGGTGCAGCGGTTAAGCGCTGGGCTGTGGCGCTGTCGGCAGCTGCAACGCGAGTTCGACGCCCAGCCGGAGAGAATCCCACATTCTCGAGGTGTGGCAGACCTCTCCTGCCTTGCCCACTGCAGTGTATTTCTGATCTGCCTGTTCTGCTCCCCGCTCTGTGTTTGGTGAACCCTCTCGCCGCCCCACACCTCTGGCCTGTACCCCTGCTTGTATGTATAAATAAAAAATAAATCTAAAAAAAAAAAAAGAAAAGAAAGGCAGTAAAAAGTGTACTCCTGGCAAAGGGAACAGCTTGCACAACAGCCTAGTGGAAGAAGGCAACATAAAAACCCTAAGGTCTTGATAGAGCATCCTAGTCATTGAGGAGACAAGGTATGAAACAGGATTTGAGAAATCGCTGACGGGTTTTAAGCAGGGATAGGAGGAGTATGGAGAGTGGGGCTGAACAGAACATAATGGAGTTGTGAGTGCTATAAAAAGATGTGTCCTACAAAGATAACTGGCTATCCCTGGAGAAATGTATGGAAGGGGCAACACTGACCATGGGAAGACCTTCAAGAAGCTATTGCATTTTGATCCAGTTACAAGATGGTAGTGCTGTGGAATAGGATGACATTGGTGCAGATGAAGAGAATTTGGAATTAAGATAATAATTAGGGTGTAGAATTGGTAGAATTTGTTGGTAAATATCTTATAAATAGTGAGGAAAAAGTAAATGCCTTATGTTCTGATTTGGTAAGCGATATAGAGAGTACTGTATTTAAAAAATACAACTCTTTAATTATCTGTCATCAGATGATTTTCTGTTGTTCTTGTTTTATATGTCAAACAGCAAATACAATCAAATCTGGATTTGCAAATATTAAATTCAATGTTAATCTAATTCTATTCCTCTAATTTTTATTGTAATAAATTAAATCGCTTAGCTCTGTAATACCCCAAAGCACCTAATACATCACATTTAAATAGAAGGGTAACCTGGAAGTAATTTATGGGTTGATATCTGGGTAAAATCACAATTCCATCAGCAGTTCACTGGTTTGATATGATCCAAATATAAATCAGTGAGAAGATGATGCCAGACACTTGATTGTTAAACACAGGATTCTTAAACAGCACTGACAACTTAGAGTTATAGTTATGTCTTGAAGTTTGTATTCCAGGAGTTAGAAGAAAGAGTTGAAAGTTGAATTAATTAATATGTCAGCTCTTATTAAGGCAGTCTAAACCTCTGAAGTGTGGTGGTTTTAAGAGATACATTTTGCTTCTAGTGCATTCTTTTTTGTGTTAATCATGAGATGAGTTACAATGAACAATCCCCACTTTGCCAGTTTTAAAACCATATGATCAGTTTGGAGTACAGATTTAAATTCTAAATTCAAAGGCAAGGGCATCCAACAAGTTATCATTGCTAAAGATTTTGTAAAATATGTTTTATATCATTTTGAAAAACAGTTCAAGTTTTGATATCAAATTACTCTCTTTTTTGTTAAGAGGCTGAATACAGTAATTATTTGAAATTACTTACTGATTTTTGGAAGAAGGGATAATATAGACAAAAATGTCAAAAAGAAATTGAATGATGACATTAATGCTGACAATAAAAATGAACACAAATAGGGAACTTACTAGATGCAAGAATATTGCATGTAAGTTAGCTCATGAATTCTTCTAAGAATCTTATGCTATTAGTCCCACTTTAAAGATAAGAAAACTGAGTCTAGAAATATGCAGTTTGCTATAGGTCAGGTAGCTGTGTAGCTAACTAAGATCTTAAACCTAAATAGTCTGACTTAAGAATTTGATTTCAGGGCCTCCCTGGTGGCGCAGCAGTTGAGCGCTGCGCTGCATCACGATGAGAGTTCGTCGCCCAGCCTGGGAGAATCCCACATGGTGCAGCGGACCTCTCCTGCCTCGCCTGCTGCTCCCCTCAGCAGTGTATTTCTAATCTGCCTGTTCTGCTCCCTGCTCTGTCTCTAGTGAACCCTCTCGCCGCCCCACACCTCTGGCCTGTACCCCAGCTTGTATGTATAAATAAATGTCTTTAAAGAAAAAAAAAAAGGAATTTGATTTCACCCAGGATGAATAGAACTACCTTTTAATACTGTCTTTATTTCATGATCACTAAACTCCTTGGATGTTACTATAAGTTAGAAGTTTTGAATGGAAATTAGAAGAGGGACAAACATAGTTTTCTCTCAAGAGGCACACTGTGAAGATGCCAAAAAAAAGTAAACAAGAAATATTATATTAATGTAAGCTTGAGGTGAATTTGCCCCCTGTGGTAAAAAGCATCTCTATAATTCACTACTAGGTAGGGATTCTAGTAGAATTCAGAACAGATATATTTAAATGCAATAATTGAAAATTTAGAGTTGACTCTTTATCTCTGTGGTACACTGTGCACTGTGAACTGAGAAGGTAAAAGCATGCTGAGAAGAAGAATTTACAAATGGCTTTTCCTCTGGAAAAAAAAAGGGAGAGAAAATGCAAACTGTTATGGGATCCTAAATGTAACACAGAATTCCCAAAGGTAACTTTCGGCTGTTTCTATTCATACTGCTCACCTGAGCTCATTAATTAGCTGTTCAGTATTTTTGTTTTTGTTATTCCTAGGGAAATGAGGACTCGACATGATGCTGTGGGGACTCTTGCCTCTAGCCTAAGACAAGATAGGCAACTCGGTTCTATCACTTCGTCACTATTTAACTTGAGCAAGTTATGGTAACTTCTCTATTTGCCATCCTCATGTGTGAAACAGAGGTTTTAATTATGACAATATTCATACATAGTTGTGAAGATTGTATTAGAAATGTTAGATTATCATATATAATTATATTTATATATATATGTACCATATATATGTAATATATAAATACTTAAATATAGATAAGCCTGACACATAATAAATGTCCAGGAGATGCTCATAATTACTATAATCATCTGATGTAAAAGTAGTAGTTCATTGGTGTCTACAAATAAGAACCCAAGACATTAATTTATTAATGTACCCTGAACTTTAAGATAATAGAAATCGATCTTTTTATATTTCCAGACATTTAAAGAAAGCATTTTGGGAATAACAAAAAAGGTTTAAAATGATTTAAATTTAATTATTTCATTTTTTAATTTAAAATTGCTCACAGGTTATATTGACTTCAAACAGGGGAAAGAAAAACCACTTTTCAGACAGCAGCCTGGAGGCTAATGCTGAGTGGGTGCCAGTGATTCCAGGCTGTGCACTAATGCCCTGACTGTTTTGTGTCACAGAAAAAGAGTAATTGACATGCTAGTAAACACAGGCTGAAAAATGACCTTGATTTTCACTTTGTCCCTGACTCAGCAGGATAGTTGATTGTGATATCCTTACTTGTTTGAATAAAAACCATAAAACACTATTCAAAAGCAAAACTAACAGAATCCTCATGGATATACACTGAGAAAGTAGTTCATGTATGTGTATTACTGTTTTTTTCTTTTAGTGTTCTAATTTAAGTATTGGATAATCAGATATGAATGCAGTTCCTCAGAAATTGTTTACCTGTATTTTAGATAAAACTGTCTATAAATGTAGGTGGATAAATGATAGATACATAGATACAGAATAGAACATATATGTATATATGTAGTAAAAATAAGTTCAAAAGTAACTATTATAATATACACTTTTCTATCCAAAACAAGATAAAAATTCTATGACCTGATCTTTTAGTTAAAATAGATGCTTTTTGTTTGTTTTTACTATAATTATTTAATCATTTGGTTTTTTTTTTTTTCCTTCTATTAGCAAAATTCCATGAAACTTTTCTTACTGGCTTACATGTCATGGAAAAGAATTCTTAGAGGTAACATTAAAATGGGACTCTTCCTGGCTAAGTTCTACAAAGCTGAAAATTCATTCATGTTTTTCCTTGCAAAAAGCACATACGTTAAACAAATTTGGGATATAATTTTATATTCTCTTTGGCATCATCTTGTCTACATTGTCACTGTATTCTGTTGCTAAAGGCAATAGCTGATTAATTTCTGGTTAACTATTTTTCTTGTGCAGGAACTTTGCTGGATATCAGACTCAGATGGAAAGTTCATTTATCAATAATGGATACTTTCTCAGATGGCATTAACAATATTTTCATTGCGTATGAAATGAATTGGAATATAACTTGAAAATAATCATACCTTAATATACTAGTAAATTTGAGACTCAAAGTAATATAAAGTTTTCACTTATTTTTTTGTTAGGGCATCTATTACGAACTTCAGTACTAGAATAATTTTTTATTCTTGCTTGGATAGCAAAAATAGAACATTAAAATGATAAATTTAATATTTTTCATGGAATTTAACAGCTAGACTTTAAAGTAGCATCTGAGTGTAAAGTTATTAGGCACAGACTGTACACAGAAACTTCGGATAGCATTTAGACTATAAGAAGCAATTATAGGGGGTAGAGGGTTTAGGAAAATGGCAGAAGTGTGAGACACTGGCTTTACTATAAACTGTGTGACATATATAACATCTGTCTATACTACCAAAATTATGTTCACCACCAAAATTCTTTGTACTATCTCAATAGTTCTGCAACTTTAACATTTTTTAAAAGATTTATTTATTCATACAAGCTGGGGTATAGGACAGAGGTGTGGGTTGGTGAGAGGGTTCACCAGAGACAGAGTGGGGAGTAGAACAGGCAGATTGACCAAAATACACTGCTGAGGGGAGCAGTGGGTGAGGCAGGAGAGGTCTGCCGTGCCATGTGGGAATCTCCCCCGCCAGGCATCAAACTCCAGCCGCAGCTGAGGACAGCTCCACAGCGCTGCGTTCAACCCACTGCGCCCCCAGGGAGACCCTCTGCAACATTTTTGTAAACCCAAAATGATTTCAAATTGAAGAGTGAAAATAAAAAAAGTTGAGAAAAAATAAATTATATATAATAAATTAAAAAAAAATAAAGCTGTGAGATAGAAACCATGGGAAACAGGAGAGTCTGTGTCCCTTTTGAAGCAACACCTAATTAACTATCGCCATACAGAAATGCAACAGTAGAGCCAGCTCATCCAATTCTTTGACAGAAGTTAGGAAGTTTGATTTTGTGTGAAATAACTCACATTTTGAAAACTGGAAATTAATTAAAAAATTAAACATGGGAATGCTAAACAAACAAAGTGAAACAAAATTAAAATGCCCATGGGTATGATAAATTGTATAGATTGCCACTTAGTTATGCTTTTTAGACTATCATTTTATTATTAGAAATGAGTCATGAGGTTACTGATGCCCAGTGAAATTCAGGAACTAGTCAAAATAAAGAAGCTAAATCATAGTAACTCAGGTTATTATGGGTTACATATGACTTAATTGTACTTACCTTATCATTTCATGATATAATTAATGAGATAACAGCTGTAATCAAAGTGAATCACATAATTCATTGTGTGTGATACACAAATCTGTGCAGAGAAGCATCTACATATAATGTGCTGAGCTCCTGATAGTACCTCATTTAATTCTTGCAGTGTCTTTGTACTAGGAAGAAAATATGAAACTAAATCCTTCATACTGAGAAATAAAAATAAGTAAGCAAGAACACTAAGTATGAACAAAACAGAATTTGGCTATTATCAGAGTTAACTTTCAAAAAGTTACTGCTTCCTATTTTCAAACTGTCTTATGTCCATTATCTTATTTTCTATGATGATTAAAAGATGACCAAACTGAGAAAGTTGTTTTTCCTTATATAAGAACATGTTACACTTTGAAACTTTATTCTCATCTTTCCTTACTGTCCTTCCTACTTTCTCCATCATTTGTGTGCTTCTTTTTCTTTGTTTTCTTTTATTTATTTTTTAATATATATTTTTATTGTTATTTATGTCTTTTACATTTTGTATTCCCCTTGGGTAGCCCACCACCAATTCACCCGTGATCCATCTCCATTTGTGTGCTTCTTATAGAATACTAATGCCGACTTTTTCATCATTTAGACAATTCCTCAATTGTTCAGTAAATTTTCTATACTGTATTTTCTCAACTCATCAATATATTAATTTCATTTTTTAAATCAAATTATTTTTTAACTAGTGGGAAAAAATTGATAAATATTATTTAAAATAAAAGAAGAGTACAAGATGTTAAGAAATGACATTTACATATGCTATAAATAAACACTCATATTATGACACATTTGGTCAAAATAATGTCCAGGGTCTTCTCATTATAGAATCATTTGTTATTCATGAAAACATTATGATTCAAAATGACTTAATTTGGTATTCAAAAATGTCATATGTTCCTTCACAGGTGTTCATGGACCTGTACAATAAATTGTTCCTTTCCTTTCTTTTATGATAGTTTAATGAAAAATACAGTAGCACTAATGGAGTATCTATCAATTCACCTGGTAGAGGGGAACAAATACAATTCTATATAGCATCTGGAATATTAAAATATTATCTTGAATCATTAAGCTGTTAATCTGATGATATGGGTGAGAGGAAAACTGCATACCTTTATAATCATGACTCATTTCTATTGATATGGTCTACCAAGAAAATTGCTTAAAGCTTTCAAAACAAATCTCAGAAGCATAAATTTGAAGTATTTTAGGTTCAGTTTCCAAAAACAGGTAGCTAATGTTTTTAAATCTCCTTTGAGGAGAGGTAAACAAAAAGGTTTTCTCCTTTGAGGAGAGGTAAACAAAAAGGCTTTCTGAGGTAGCTAATGTTTTTAAAACTCCTTTGAGGAGAGGTAAACAAAAAGGTTTTCTGAGCTTTCTATAGCCATTCTCCCAAATGCCAAACTGAAAATTGGCAGCCTTGAGCTAATTGTTTTGTTTTCCAAAATCTCACCAAGCACTTTAATAAAGAATACTTGTCTTACATCATCCCCATCACAATCATAGGAAGCTTGTATACCTGTTTTTGCATCTGTCACCTCACCTGCAGATTGAGAGTGTAGGCCAGACTTACTGCATGATCTCCACTGCCTCTGCTTTTTCCAGGGTAATTTCATACTCCACCCTCAAGACGTACCTTTCATTTAAAATAACCGTTTTACAATGTAACCGTTACTACAATGTAGTATTTACATTGCTTGCTCAAGCCTTTGAGTGGTAGTGGATGTAGTAAATTTCCAGTGGCCTGAAGACCAAATGGGATAAAGATACTCCAAAATATTAAACATTAACATTACTGAACAAGCTGGAATCATTATAATCAGTAAAAAAAACATTTTAATACCATAACTAAGATGCAAAGCCTAATTGTTTCTAATATGACTGAATGGAAGCTTAACTTTCTTCAGTGTCCTAGGCTTATGTGCATGTTTACAAGCATTCACCTGTTGTTAGATTTCCAATATTTAATTTGAAATAGGCTGGGAATTTTCATACACTTAACCTTGAAATACAGTTATGTGCATTGCTTTCCAAAATCAAGGTCTTAAGATGCACTGTTGTTGTTACAAAAAAAGTTAAGAAATTATACATGACATTGTGAATGGAACCACAAAATTTAGTAAAGATACAAGATGATTCTCATTCTTTCCAAAGTATATACAAGAACCTGCAGGAATCTTTGTGTGACATTTTATTAAATTCATTAAAATAGAAACTTGACTTTTACGTATCAGAAAGAAATATAATTAAAGTCTATTTGCAATAAATATCAAAGACAATAAAATAATTACAGCATTCATAACTCTTTGGGTAACCTACAACTTGTTTTTCTGCTTTATATTACTGAGAAGTTCTCCTACATGTGATCAAAGAGCCTTGTATTCTATAAGGATATTACTTGGAAAATAATTTTTAACAATAAATTAAATTTATATCTTTAGGTAAATGTTCAAATAAAATTTTATATTTGTAAAATACCATATGGTGAATAAAAGTGATCAATTCAATTTATATATTATGTAATACTGAGTTAAAACGAAATGTGGGATGACAGATTAAGGTTGGAGCTATTTATGTAATATGAACATGCAAACACACTACAATTATTTTTAATTACAAGGATACTAGATATGCTTGTAAAATACATATGTACCTAATACTTAAAAATGAATTAGAAGGGTTTAAGTTACACTCATGTTAAGGATTCTTTGGAAAGGGAGTGTCTGAATTTAGGATAGCAATAAAAGGGACAATAGATGTCTTTATATCAATGCATCTAGCTATATATCTATTTTAAAACACCAGAAACAAATATATAAGTTAATTCTTAGTCATATAGATATGTTTGTAGTAGAATTCTTTTGTAAATTTCTGATTCTAAAAAACTTATTTGTAAATTTTAGAGTAGTGCTATTCTGTGAAAAATATTTTTTAATAGAATTCTTAAAAATTACCAACACTAGAAAGAATCAACAACAGGTTAGTCACACATCATGAATCTACTATGTCTTTACCAACCTGTGTCTAGAATAGCTTCACTAATATAAAAGTTTGGCTTAGGTTAGTAGAGGTGGTAGGCAGAGTCTGTACTGCTTTTTTGTAATATCTGGGTAAATTTCTAAATATTTTTAAAAGATAAAAGTGCATCATTTTTCTAGATGGCATAACAAATGATAACTTATGTCCTCATTCAAGCTACTTATTCTCCCTTCTAGGGTAGATGTGACTGTTGATGGATGATCTCTAAAGCAATTCTCCAACCTGCATGATTCTGATTTCTTGTAAGACTCAGTAGTGTCCCTGGTAGATCACATTCTATTCATGTCTAGGTTTAGAGGTTTCCCTATAAATATCCCTAGAATTTTGTGGGAAGAGGAGAAAATGAGACCTAATAGATTCTAAGCAACAATTGTGGACTGAAATTTTGTATATACTATTTATGCAGGTATTAAAAGATTTCTAAAACAGATTCCTAAACTGTTTTCTCCATTATTAAAATAAACAACTTGGGTCCACAGAGCTCAAATCATGATTAGAATAAAATTTGTTTAACTTCCAATTTTATAGTAAAGGAAATCTTTCAGAGCATACTTTCACAAAACAGGTCATTTGGATTTATAGAATTATTTAAAGTGATACAGTGGTTATCTTCTTAACCCTTATAATAACTGCCTAAAAAACAAGTGTAACATTTAAGTAAAAAGCTGAAGGGGATAGTATATTTGCTATTAAGAAAATTATTTGGGTGATTTTGATAGATTCACCCCTAACTCTACCATGTCAACAATTTCTGATGGAAAGCAAAAGGCTAGAGATAGGGGTCTTTAAACACATTATCGTCATCTAGTAACTCTGGAAATAGGTAAATGACAAGGTAACTAAGCAAATGCAAGACCTCCCAGTTCACTGAAAGCTGATAGCTATTTTGCATACTTTTGCCCACCATTTGCCCAAGCCAAGGGAGCAATTGATGTTGTAAGTATTGTCTGCTTGGGTACCAAACCACACACATACCTATTTCTCCTGTTGAGTATAATTGAACTTCATTTGATGGGCAAAGTGGGGAAACAGTTCAGTAAACCTTCAGGGACTCATCTCCACAATTAACTTCAAAGATAACTTTACATGGGGAAAGGTAAAATTATGGCAAGAGAATTGGGTCAGTTCAAGTAGTTAGTTTTCAGAGCAGGTAAAGTACTTAAGGAAACAAAAATAATAATTTAACCATCTCTTTGAAAGGGACTATTTGGGAGTTTGAATTTGATGTCTACATAAATTTCTTACAAAAATATTTTAAAATCTCAAATGTTATACTTTTAATTATATTTAAAAGAGCTACATGTGTTTTTTTTTAGCAATTTACATATTCAGATAAATAACAAAATTGAGACCTATTTTAAACTCTCTTCAGACTTGTTGAATCATATGAGTTTCCCAAATTCTATGTGATATAAGGTTTCCTTATTCTTCTTTTTCTTTTTTTATGTTGAAATGTGAATTATTAAAAGTAGTGATTTGACCATGACCAACCTCGCATGTACAACTTACTTGTTTTGGCAAGTTTCTAATTCAATTGAAGAATCTCTGGGGAAAGAACTCAGGCAATTAGTCTTTACAAATCATACCAGCTGAAACGAAGCCAACATTGAGAATCACTGATATATTTTTTACGGCACTGAACATTTGAAACTTGTCATCTTGCTAGAGTTTACAATGCTTTTATTCTCTCCGCAAGCACCTGCAAACAGCTGAATGTTTCATTGCAAATATAAGGAAGAGTCACTAAATCTTTTTGAGAGCACTTAGCTATAATTGTTGTGGAAGGATAAACTTAAGAAGAGATGATGAATGAGTCCCAAAGAAGAGATACTATATATTTTTAATCTATCTTCTAATAGCATATTTTACAAGTGCAATATTTTAATACAATGTTTAATCAGCCAATATTTTACAGTTAAAAAATATAAGTTTTATATGACACTGTCACACATGTGGTTGTTTGTAGACACAGTAGACACATTCATCGTATCCTTCAAAGGCACTCTTTTAAATGACCTACCAATACTACACATAAAGTATCATCATCTACTATTTTTCCAAATCAAATCTCACTGAAATTTTTAGGATATATAGATACACATAAGATATGTTACTATGTGCGCACTATTTGTAACTTGCAATTTTCAGTTTCTGTGCCATTATCTCCAACACCTTTGACCACTTAAATATTACGCTGATACTATAGTACCATTTTAGTTAATCAAATTCATAATTAATAATATTACCATTAAAATTATAAAGCTAGTCAAAAGATTTCAAAAGTGAATGACTGTCATATTTATACCATGATTTCAGAGGTACAAATGTTGTAGGCACACACACACAAAGACATTCATTCAATACAGTGAAAGTGAAGACAATAATTATTGAAGGACAGGTTGAGAGAAATATTTTTGAGACAGAGAAGTTAGGAGAAGAATATCACAATTAATGTGCCCTAAAACATTACCAAGGTGGAGAAACAGAAATACAGGGTTTTTTGCACATGTATTTATTTTGTGATTTCTGCAATCTCAATTCTTACATGCTTAAGACTTTTAAGGGTGTTTCTTAACCACTATCAAGATTTATACTGATATCAATTTGTTTTATATGTATCTCCTTTGCCTGCTATGGACAGATTGAAATGTTTTGGTTAAGTCAAATTAAAGTATATGTCACTTAAAGAGATGACCAAAACTCAATGTAATGATTTCCTATTTTTTGAGGTCTGTCTCTACATGATGCCAAACATCTGCAGATTGGGTCAAAGTATACTATGAAAAAATTTCAGTGGTAGTATTGTCTACAGAATGGATAGTGCAATTTATGACTTTGAGTTCTTCAAATAAAAATATATAACTAAATATATGACTTTAATTTAAAAATCTTTACTCAAGTATCTTCAATTATGATTTGGATTGGCTTTCCACTCATTGGCACTATATTCAGAGGCAGAAAAAAGAAATTTGTTAAATTCTACGCATTCTACTTTATTTTTGCCACCAACTTTAGTATAGATTTAGATTGGCTGTCCTTACATATAAGGAATCACATGGGTGACCAAAGCCATAATGGTGTCTATCCTGTCTAATTTTTCTACAATGATGTTTGTCACCAGATTACAAATATGTTTTTTAATCAATCCAAAGATTCTATGGTTACTTCCTAAGTTTCTACCTTTAATTTATCTTTCACAAGTCCTCACGTGTGATTGCTAGGAATTCTTTTAAATCCATAGATACATTTTTGATATGTCTACATATCACTATTTTAATTTTAACTAAGTTAATTCACCCATGAAAATTCACTTTGCAGAGAGCACATTTTCTCTCTGTGGGACTGACTTGTGAATTATGGATGGATTATAGTAGGGAATTATTCATCAAACACTAACAAATGCAGTTAATATTGCTTGGTATCCAAATACTACTGACCTGAGTATCGCAAAATTATTGATTAAAAAAATTTTTTTGAAGTAACATTGCATTATAACATTATATAAATTTCAGATGTTCATCATTGAAAATCAACATGTACACAATATATTAAGGTCACCACTAAATCTATCCTTCACCATACCATTATCCCCATTATCCTAATTTACCCACCCTTTCCCCTTGCCCTTCTGATAACTACCAACTGGTCTTATAGTCCCAACATTTATTTTTATTTAGTTTATCTGTTTGTTGGTTTTCTCTACCAACAGATATTCTCTACTCACCACATACATGTGAAATCACTTGGTGTTTGATTTTCTCTGCCTAAATTATTTTACTAAACTTAATTCCCTAGAGGTCAATGATGTTGCAAAAGAAGTTGAAATACAAATTCCTTTTGATAGTTAGAAAGTGCTCCTCTCCTACCTCACTGACTACGCTTATTACTCTCCTTCTTTCTTGCTTTCTGCCCCCTTGAACACACCATTCTGAAATTCTCCTCCTTCAAATATTCATGTGATGCACTTCTAGTTCACTTTCATATAATTTCATGTGGAAAAATCACCAAAGTAAATTCTCCAGGGGAAGGAGAAATAGGCAGTCTGACATGGCTCACTTTTTTTTTTTTCTAAAGATTTATTTATTTATACATACAGCTGGGGTACAGGCCAGAGGTGTGGGGTGGCGAGAGGGTTCACCAGAGACAGAGTGGGGAGCAGAACAGGCAGATCAGAAATACACTGCTGAGGGGAGCAGCGGGCGAGGCAAGAGAGGTCTGCCATGCCATGTGGGATTCTCCCCGGCCGGGCGTCGAACTCGCATCGCCGCTGCCAACAGCTCCACAGCGCAGCGCCTAACCGCTGCGCCACCAGGGAGGCCCTGACATGGCTCACTTTTATCAGGTGGGAAGTGAGAGGACATCCTGATAAAGAGACACTGGCTAATCCTTCATGTCTAGAAACTGTAATATTTTTTCTTACTGTAGCTGAATGCACTATCCCTTAGCTTTCAGTTATTGCCCAGTTGTCAGTTTTATATAATCCCCACAAATACTGAACATCACATGACCCTTGTTATGGACTCCATTGTATCTCCCCCACCCCAGTTAATGTGTAGAAAACCTAATCACAATGAGACTTTGTTTGGAATTTGGACCTGTAAAAAGAAGTCTAAAGGAAGACATCAGAGGAGGACCCTAACTCTTATAAATAACAGCGTCCTTATAAAAAGAGGAATGATATCAGGAAAGTGTTTACACAGAGAAAAAGCCGGGTGAAGCCATAGAGAGAAGATGACCATTTAGAAATCAAGGAGACAGATCTCAGAAGATATCAAACTTAGTGACACCTTGATCCTGTAAGTAAAGGTTCCAAATTTGTAAGAAATAGATTTCTGTTGTTTGAGGCACCCAGTCTTGGTATTTTATGATGGGCATCGTGGTGGACTAAGAGCCTACTACATCCATAGTGGCTTGAAAAAAAATGGCTTTTAATATATAGCATGTTATCCTCTGAAAAATAACTATGAAAAACCCATGTTATTCTTTTATTTGTATATTTTAAGAAAACTTGATATGTCATAAATAAATAAATACTCAAAGATCATACAATTTTAATAAGTAAATTACATTGGGTGAAAATGAATGTTTTTTAAAAAGAATAAAATTTAAATGAGTAATTATTAAAAAGGAAAATTTTATGCAATAAAATACAGCCAACGATTTTCAATGAAATGTAAGGAGATTTGTTCCAAATGAGACCAAAGGTTCAATATAAGCATGTAAGTTTTTCCTATTATATTTTTTGGTTTTTTAAGCATATTTCCAATTTCCATTATTCTTCTCTCAGATGGTTTCCATTTAGTCCATTCAGTGACGTTTCTTAATCCATAGTTTCAAATGTAAGTTATATTTAATGAAGCCATTTCAGAGCTTTGTTTTTGGCATGCTGGAGGTATCATTATTATATAAACCAGTATTGTTCTGGAGATTTTCTAGTCATTCTCATACAATCTCAAATTCCAAATAGCACTGCACAGACAAAAATGGAGTGCTTTCTACTCATTAACTTGTCCCTATTCATTATGGCCAACTTATTCTATTAGGTTTCAAAGTTTACGGTTGATGTGACTTTGCCAAAATGTCTCACTGATCTCACATTTCTGTTGTTTTATAGATACCCAAGTATTTTTTCATTAAACTCAGTAAGATGAAAGTGATCATGGTAGAGTTCAGATTTATATTCTGATCCGCTGTTAGCTCTTTTCAAAGGCATCTGGCAATTTTGGTTTCCATCAGGCTTCATAGTCCACTGTAATTCCTGGGCAAAGTTTCTGGCAGTGCTTGATTTTTCTTCTATAAAAACAATTTGAAACAAGCATTGCCATTGCTTAGTCCTTACCAAAGCAGCAGCTCAGGGTAGAGTCCATTTCAGATATGTCTCTAAACATGATCAAAATAATTTGCCTTGTTAAAAGTCAATTACAGATATCTCAGCGGTATTCTTATCCTTGTGAGGACAACATGGGGCCCAAATAATGAAATGTTTATGTTTAGTCTCTTCTCATGACTGGTTATGTAACTCACTATAAATTAATTGAACTAAGTACTTAAATTTGATCTTCTCTGTCTCTTTTGTGGCCTTTTAAACAGCAAAGTAAAACATGTTTGGTGACTTTAATATAGTTCCCTTTTGCCTACTCCGGGATATTGCTTTAGCAATACCCTTTCTTTAAAACTGACATTTTCCTCTCTACTGCTTTTTTTAATATTAACACGTATAAATCTCCCATTATCATTTTAAAACAATTTTCCTTCAGCCTTGTCTCTTGTCTCTAGATATATCTCTTTACCCAGATAAGCTTCTGTAAATATTTTCCACCTCCATTCTTCCCACTAACATTAGCTTGTTTTTTCCTTTCAGTTAAAGAAAATTTTACATAGGGCCTCCCTGGTGGCGCAGCGGTTGAGCGCTGCGCTGTGGAGCTGTCCGCAGCGGCTATGCGACTTCAACGCCCGGTCGGGAGAATCCCACGTGGTGGGGCAGATCTCTTCTGCCTTGCCCGCTGCTCCCCTCAGCAGTGTATTTCTGATCTGCCTGTTCTGCTACCCGCTCTGTCTCTGGTGAACCCTCTTGCCGCCCCACGCCTCTGGTCTGTACCCCAGCTTGTATGTATGGATGGATAAATCTTTAAAAAAAAATAAAAAAAATAAAATTTTACATAACATGAAATTTTAACTGCACAATTGTAGCATTTTCACAAATGTATATAACCCTATAATCCACACTACTATCATAACACAATTTTGATATAACAGTTTTATCCCTAGTTTTCCTTGAATCTTTTTTAAGTCAATTCTTTACTGACTTAGAAGCAAACATTGTTCTTATTTTGATCACTATTATTTAGTTTTGTCTGTTTTAAAACTTCACGTAAATGGAATCATCTGATAGCTTGCCTTTTGTCTTGGCTGTTTTCAGTCAGTGTAATGTTTCTGAGGTTGAGCCATGTTGTTGCTTGTTTCTTTCTATCGCTGAGTGCCGCACTATTGTGCACATGAACCACAGTCTTTCCATTCTCTGGTGACAGGCACCTGGGCTGTTGTCAATTTTAGTTATTATGAATAAGGCTGCAATGACTATTAGTGATCATGGCTTATTTAGTGTCTCTATTTTACTGAGGTAAATACAAAGGAGTGACACTATTGGGTGATAGGGTAGAGGTGGATGTTAAATTTTATAAATCAGAAACTTCCATAAGCAATAACTCTTATGGGATTTTATAATTCATATAAACCTTTCCATTGAAACTTCACTGGACAACATATTTACAAAGAGTGAAATAAACTCCTCAAGACATCTTCAAATAAGCTTCTCTATACTACCCATCTCCTTTATAAAACTTCTAATGATCTTCAGATTTCATATTTAAGAAAGATCTCATCTTTTAACTTCATGTGCTACTATGCAATCAATCATTCATCTGTTCAAACTTTCTTCTTAGGCTTTTGGCACACCTGTTTGCTATTCCCCCTTTAGCCACCTCAAAGCTTATATATTCTTTATACATTCCACAACCACTACCCAGGCACTCATAGTCCCCCACAATAATCCTTTGGACCACCTCTCCCCTTTGCTCTCCATATGCCTCCTCCCCCTCTGGAATTCTCACTTTTACAGTCGGATTTCTAGGGTTTGTTTTTGGTTTGGTTTTGTCTGATCTTTTATTTCTCCATATTGAACACATGAGTGAGATGCTCCAGTATTTTTCTTCTCCTTTTGGCTTATTTCCACATATCATAATATCCTCTAGTTCTATCCATGCTGCAAATGACAAGAGTTAACCTATTTTTTTAAGCTGAGGATTATTCCATTGTGTATATCTATCTACCACATCTTCTTTTTTTTTTTTTTTTAATAAATACAAGTTGGGGTACAGGCCAGAGACGTGGGGCAGCGAGAGGGTTCACCAGAGACAGAGCAGGGAGCAGAACAGGCAGATCAGAAATACACTGCTGAGGGGAGCAGCGGGCAAGGCAGGAGAGGTCTGCCGCACCATGTGGGATTCACCCCGGCTGGGCATCGAACTCGCTGCCAACAGTTCCACAGCGCAGCGCTCAACTGCTGTGCCGCCAGGGAGGCCCTACCACATCTTCTTAATCACTCATCTGTCCTTGGGCACTTAGTTTGTTTCCATTGACTTGACTATTGTATGTAGTGCTGCAAAGAGCAAAGGTATGCATATAACCCTTTAGGTTACTATTTTTTGTGTTCAGGTTACTATTTTTTGGATGGAGATGGAGTAATTTTTATATTAACTGCTTCATTAGTAAAGAGAAGCTGAAGTGTTTAAGTGTCAAAAGAAGTTTTTAGAAAGGAAGATGGCATATTGTTTGCAGGTGAGCCTGTGTGTGTGTGTGTGTGTGTGTGTGTGTATGTATGTGTGTGTGTGTGTGTATTTGTGCAATCTTGAAACAGATCTTGCATAATACAGCCTTTATTTTCAGTGAATACCCTATCAATACACTTGCATAAGCTAGGACGCTGGATTTATTTTTCATTGTTTTCCCTTGTATCACCTAGCTACTTTCCATATCAGATGAGTCAATTTTTGTTGTTGTTGTGAAATACCTATTGAATCTCACTTGGACACTTTGATTCCATTCTTAATCTTTATATATATATATATATATATATATATATATATATCTCCATATAAGGATTATATATGCATTAGGACATGTTTTATACACACACACACACACACACACACACACACATATACATGTCACCTTTTCTATAATGTAAAAACAAATTCTTTATTTCATGAATCCAAGTATTTTGTTCTGTAGCTCATGGCATATATTATTTACAGGGTAAACTATTTTTTAAAACAGTCTCATTACTAATCTATAAACTCATATTTGACCAACCATTATCACTACGCTTCGAAGACAGTGTCTTGTATATGGAACAAGACATGGTAGGTTTATTGATAGTTGTCATATCTCTGTGCCTTCTCTGTTTCCTTACCAAACACTTGTCAGCTCTGATCACTCTCCCACTACTAAGCACCTTAGCCATAACTAGAGTATGTTTTGTTCCATAGATACAACATACCCTTTCATATCACGATGCACATGCACACACTTCTACCCTAGTCTAAAATCACTTTTTTCATCTACTATGCATCCATGTATCCAGTCTTCATAATTCAAATCCAACATGAGTAGTTATGTACAGCCTTTATTTTAAGTGGCACTGTAATTCTGAATGTCTGCTATGAAAACAAGTGCTATTGGTTCTGGCATCTCTTTACAGATAATATAATTAAATTTGGATAAAACTTAATAGACTTTAAAGCATATTCTTCATAATTACTACTACTGAGGTAAGTAAACTGAACTATACTTATAAGGCATCTTACTTGAGTATGTATAAAAAGAATTAAATACTTTTTCCCTTCTTCCCAAGCACGAAGATAATTTCTACATAAGAGATGACTTGTATAAGATGCTAATTAATTTCAAACTTAGTTGTTTCAAAACTTAAGATAATTTTCCTTTACTAAAATTGTCATTATCATTTTTTTCTTATCATAGGAGAACAGTGATATCAAACAGGGAAACTAATTATAGAATAACACATCAGATTAATTTCACTTTGTAACACATAAATATACCAGTAACGGTACAGATAGATTATTTTTTTCATTCTTCATAGGCTCATATTTAGTTGTAAACATATGTCTGAAGGATGTGGGAAGCAAAGATGATATAGGTGGTTGGTAGGACACACAGAAACATTTTACAAATGATGGAGAGGGTATCAAAACAGATACCTTAAGCTCAATTAAAAGGATACATCACTACTTAGATCCAAAAATTGCTCCCACATGGGACATGTCAAGATAGTCCTTCTAGGTGGAGAAAGTTATGTATCTAGCCCCTCCTCAAAAAAAAAAAAAAAAAAAAAGAAAGAAAACAGAGACTCTAGCAGACTCTGCTCTATCTAGCAGTCCTGTTTAGATTCTAGAGCAGTATGTTCCTCATTTGGGTGTGTTACTATGGCCCACTTACCAGTGACCTGAAAAACTACCAGTTTTGAGTGAGACCCAGAAAGTAAAAGTTTCTGCGATGGGTCCAAAGAGTTGTGCAAGTCACTTTGCCACTTGGGCATATGACCTAGCAAATCCAGTGATGCTTGAAATGTCTGTGTCAGACAGGGATTCTGAGCTTTAGGCAGGCCCCTATAGGTAAATAGAAGCACAGGCCCTTAGGGTTTTAAAACAAAATCTTATAATTCTCTGCAGATAAATAGTCACCATTTGAGAAACAGCTCTTGGCCTTCAGTGGATCTTAGTACAGACTGGATGCTTATCATGGGTCACTAAGTTGTCATGACATCTGAGCTGCCCATGTTGATCTGAGTATCACTGGACCCACCAAACTGTAAGCTGTGGGTCATCATAAAATGGAAATTGAATATATGTGATCCATCTCAAGCCAGTTCTGAAGGCACAAGTAATTGCATGAAAAGACTCAAAGGTCTTTGTTCTCACTCTTACTACCTGTCTTCTCTCTCCCAGTCTGTAACTCTGGCCTGGTGGTCTATTATCTATAATTGGTTAACAGTGGAAGACAAGACTTAAGCCTTATTTGCAAATGACTCTGCATGTATATACGGGCATCACTTGCATAATGCCAGACAGTACAGCAGGTTACTACAGCCACTTTCTGGGATATCTCTGAAGGTCAGTGGCAAAGTGTTATTCTCCCAGTGGGGATAATTATCATCAGCACATCTGTTTAGAAAGAGAAATGATGTGAGATTATATACTGATTTATGGACTGTGGCTGATGATGTGGCTAAGAAAATTTTTGCATGCTATTTTCAGTCTTATGCTGTGCTATTTTAGAGGTTTTAGTTTCAAAGGGGGAACACTTCCACTTGGATATACAACAATAATTGGTTCTGTTGAACTGGAAGTTACAATTGATTGATGCTTGTCACTTTGGACTGCTTATGTCTCTGAATGAAGAGGCAAAGAAGGAAGTTACTGTCCTGACTGGGGTGATTAATCCTGACTACTGTGGAGAAATTGGATTTCTACTTCATGCTGGATGCAAGGATGAGTGTGTCTATTATACAATATACCTCTTAGAATGTCTCTTAGGATTATGTCCTGTGATTAAAGTTAATGGAAAACTACAAATACTCAGTCCAAGCAGGACTACTGTTGACCTAGATCCTTCAGAAATGAAGGTTGGCTCATTCCAATAGGTGAAGGATGAAAACCAGCTGAGATTCTCATTGAAGTCAAGGAGAACATAGAGTAGATAGCATAAGAAGGGAACTACAAATACCGGCTATAATCACATAAGTAGTTAGAGAAACAAGAACTATAATTGTTATGAGTAGCCCTCCTACTTTGTTATGAATATATTTGTATATATAAATATATACATGATTAGTTACATATACTAATGATTAATTACATACTACATATCCTAATGATTAGTTACATATACTAATATACTAAAAATGAAATATAGTACAATATAATACACAGTATTTCCCTAAAAGAAGAATAATGCCAGGGAGGGAGATAGCTCCATTACATTAGGGAGAGAAATGTGAAAAACCCCAGAACTGCAATCCATAATATTTATCCTCTTTTTCCCTATTGAGGCAACATTGGTTTTCAACCCACGATTTTGATATTCAATGATATCTGTGATCCGTGGTGGATTAAGGACACATCCTCAACTTTGAGCAACAGTTAAAGGACAAACTCAGAAGCAGAGTAAGGTGCTTTCCCTTCCTCGCTTTCTAAATTATGCTTGGGCAAACTGTCTCCTTAAAAGCAACAGGGAATATGGAGCTTTGCATGAAATAGGAATATCTACTATCTTTGAGATGGTTCAATCATAACACTGGTTAACAGTGAGATCGTTACTGACAGAAAAGGCCCTAATCTGTAGTATCTTGGTGTGCTGAACATGAATATAACCCTGAAAATTTTTTATTAGCTCTTGTTTTAAAGATATTTCATATAATTCATTTTATATGTTTCACTTTGTAAATTTATCTGGAAGGACTGCAACAACATCTTAAATCAGCCTAGAATGATGTACTATTGGATAGCATTGCATAATACCATCATGCACACATCATCAAGAGTTGATTGCAGACACGCCCCCAAAACATGGCGGCGAACAGACGCTAGGATCAGGCTCTCCTGCAAAAAATCGATTCTTGGGGAAAAATATCCCTAACTTTGAGAGCTGTCTCAACGAGAACCGGATACCCTACGCAATACAATCGACCCTGGGGGTGCTTTGGACTTATAAATAAACTGAAGAGTCGGAGTAAAGAGAAGAGAGGGGA
>PVIJ01013491.1:0-44925 GCA_004024925.1 Scalopus aquaticus
ACAAGGGACCATGGAGATGGATCACGGGTGAATCGGTGGTGGGCTACCCAAGGGGAATACAAAATGTAAAAAGACATAAAAAACAATTAAAAAAAAGGTATATGTCTACCTTAATAGTGACACAAATGCAGAAGTTACAGTGTTTAGTCATGGCCCAAAATCAACCTTTCAGAAACCATAAACTATAGACATATGTCTGGGACGGGACACTTGGTGAAGGCATGAGTGACAGACAAGATTGGAAATTTTGTTGGAAGTAAAATAATTCACCCATTATGACCTAGGTTTTAATGTTTAATCAGGTGAAATTATTTGTGCTCTATAATGACTAATAAGTGATGTGAGGGCCTCCCTGGTGGCACAATGGGTTAAGTGCAGCACTATGAAGCTATCCAGACCCACTGCAGCACAAGTTTGATACCCGTCCAGGGAATTCCCACATGGCGCAGCAGACCTCTCTTGCCTTGCCCACTGCTCCCCTCAGCAGTGTACTTCAGTAGATCTACCTGTTCTGCTCCCCATTCTGTCTCTGGTGAATCCTCTCACCACCCCACACCTCTGGCCTGCAACCCAGCTTGTATGCATAAATAAATCTTTGAAAAAAAATAAGTGATGTTGACTATGTACAGTGACAAATGTAACTAGATTTATCACGGTGATCATTTTGCAATTTAGACATCATTACCGTGTACACCTAAAACTAGTGTAATAATAAATACTATATATGTTATATGTTATATGCTAATTATGTCAATTTTCAATAGTGATTTTAAAGAATAAATGACAGAATTACTTCAAAAGTATAAGAAAATAGTTTTATGATTTAAGGGAAAAATCATTTCATTGTGTTGGGGGAACTAAAGAAATATGAAGAGGTGATTGGAAAATCACTTTAAAGGTCTAAAATCCAAGTTAGAAATTAGAAGAGAATTAAGAAAGTAGCTGTATGTAGAAGAACTTACAGAAATAACAGAATTTTAAAGTACATGACTTAACAGATATATTCAAAGTAATTTGAGAGAACAGGTATGATAAGGAAAACTCACAAATATTAAATGAAAAAACAGGATATTGATCGTAACGTAAATAAAAATAATATCTATAGAAGTTCATGTTGAGAGTAAGAGGATTTTTACCAATAAGTAACTGTTGTATACTGGATCTGAGGTAATAACATGGAAACTTGCAGGTCACATCAATGAATGTCAGCTCTTCACTAGAGGTATGGAAATGAAATATAATATTAATAATTACTGTCAAAGCTACAGAGGAGGACTGTGGATGCCTTGGTGGTGGGTATGGTGTGGCATATGCTACATCTGAAGAGAAGCAATCCTATGGCTTTGGATGTCATACTATGTTGTAAACCAATTTTATCTTAATAACTAAAATGTCACTGAATTGTTTTTTCATAGGACTAATTATTGAGCTTTGATGATATACCATTATTTCACCTTCTGGGTGTAGAAGCATGACCAATAAATATTACTTGAAATTAATAGAGTAAGGAATACATGTAACTAAATGGAATAAGCTGTAACAAAATTTTAGGGGGAAAAAATAATGCAACTTCTTTTAAATAGAAAAGAAAAAATAGCTCTCTTAGCCTGGGTAGAAATAGATGACGATACTCAAAGACGTAGCAAATCAACTCACTTGTAGATAACTTAATTAGAATTCATGAGAAGACTGGGATTTGGAGAGGACTGCTGAAGGTAGAGAAAAATAAAAATAAATACAGAGTGAAAAGAGACATGAGGGTGCAAAGAATCTTGTTTATGAATATCATATTTTATTTAACTTGTAATGGGGTTATTTTTATAATATAAATAGCAATTTTTAAAAATGCAGTAATACCAAGTCAATATATTTGTGTGTTTACATATGTAGATCAATAATTGCTGATGTGGGTCACAGTAATTACAAAATCTAATTTGAAATAATTCTTAAAAGTTTCCATTCACCTTTATTTTGTATCAGCTTGCCAATTACTTGTTACTTTACAAATAACTAGTTTCTAAATATGTTATATGTCTTCTTATCAGCAAAATATAAATTTCACATGCCATATGATCTTGAGTTGTGAGATCCAAAAAGAAAGGCATTATAGTGGCTCAGATTACAGTGATTATAGAAAATATACGTTAATGATGAAACTGACTCATTCCTTGGACAGCAGCATGTCTTAATTAATTGATGTACAGTGCTTGAGAATATTTGTTTCATGTGAATGCCTCATGAACAAGAATATGTCAAGCAAGTACATGTATCTCTCAGTATTTTTCGTTGTGTAATGTTTTTTTAAAAAATGCTTATTTTCTAAATGATGACACTCTATAATTTTCAACAAATCCTTTCCAAATGCAACTTTGTACTCCAATTTTTCATTCTTCTGTTTCTGTATCGACAGTATATAATGCATTGTGTTGCAAAGGAACCTCATTTTATAGAAAAGTTTTTTTTTAATATATCATAATATGGTAATGACATTCATAAACGTATATTTAATGCATATACACGTATTGGGAATTATTAAAAAACAGGCATCATAGAAATTAGTCTAATTTCACATTAATTGCCTGCAAAGCCTAGTATTTGTTTTTAATTATATGTATATTTTTAATATACAATATTAATTTAATATACAATGCATATTTAAATTAACATACAATTCATATATTAGAATACTGTTGAGTAAGATACATTCAGAGGAATAGATATCTAAAGTCTGTTTTATTCAATTCATACTTTCTAAATGAGAGTATCTTTCCTACTAATTAGAAGTCAAAACAAAACTTTTGTAATTTTCAAAAAGTCAAGATTTTTTAAGTCTTGGATTACGTGGTATCATAAGGATTTAGGAGTGCTCACAAAGACAAATACAAACTCTAAATAACTCCAAATGTAGTAGAAAAACTTCTAGTAAAATTATTTTTTGAAATTTCTTTTTTTTTTAAGATTTATTTATTTATACATACAAGCTGGGGTACAGGCCAGAGAGGCACGGGGTGGTGAGAGGGTTCACCAGAGACAGAGTGGGGAGCAGAACAGGCAGATCAGAAACACACTGCTGAGGGGAGCAGCGGGAGAGGCAGGAGAGGTCTGCTGCACCATGTGGGAATCTACCCGGCTGGGCATCGAACTCACATAGTGTGCTGTCGGCAGCTTCACAGTGCAGCGCTCAACTGCTGCGCCACCAGGGAGGCCCTATTTTTTGAAATTTCTTAAACACGGGTTTGGTAAAAAAATCTTTAATTTTGGTCATTATAAGTTTCTTCACAAATTCTTAGTATAGATAGCATCACGATTTTAGAAACAAAAGAACTTTAGACTTAATCAGTCCTATCCACCCCTGAAGGTCAAGTAAATTGTCCAATTGTACTGAGTAAACATAGGATCTAGGTCTGAAAATACTTTTCGACTCATACAAGACAGTTTAGTGTGAATTGCTGAATTAGTCGGGATCGTGTAGGGTGTGGTATATAAAACAACCCGAATACTCACGAGAAGTAACTATGAAGGTGACTTTTCAAGTTTATGATTAAAATGACTTGCCATTGCCACTTACATCTAGTGGCCAAAGCAGATTGCGTGGCTACTTTGAGATTCATGGGGGGAGGGGTGTTATATTCACCTTCAAATGAAGGGCAGTGTTTGGAAATATCTATCACAAAGACTTGGCAGATGACTTCCTCATGAAAAGCAGATGGAATCATAGAACTATGTTCTGATTCAGGTACATTCTGTGATAACTCCATCACTAATTTTAAACTGGAAGTCATATGTGTGCAGGGAGAGAGCACTGTATATATTATTTTTTCTCGGAAAATTCTTAGGTTCCACAATGAATATATAAATCATGTTATAGATATCTCATTATAATTTATCTTCTTTACTAAGAATGTTTATTGAATTTTATAATGGCAATTATTGGAGAGAGTGAACAGTGTTCCTTTACAATTAAAAATGAATAGTTAATTTTGTACATCTTTCTAAGGGGAATAATTACCTCTTTAGTGAAAATCAATTTCAGTAGGCTTTTACTCAATTGGTTCTCTAGTTATTGTTTTTACATTGTATGATTCAGCAAAAAGCTGAGGTCAGCAAAAATAGACCCACTATATCCTATACAATTTATCATAACAAATCTCAGATTAAGAGCTAGTTATAACCAAATTCAATAAATTTTAAATTAGATCCTGAGCAAGTTTAATTTTTACTGTTTGAACACTGATCTACAACACTGCATATGATTCAGAAATCTAAGATCCTGCCTCTTCAGATGTATGTTACCATACACAACCACCAAGACACAACTTTTAATTGCTTAGCTTTCTAGTGTGTGAACTGCCCAAACTATATATTATCTTTTCTAATTTTACTAGCCGTGAAACACTTAGAACTATGGCAATTCATATTGCAGCCCGTTTTCCTACCCAGAAGCCACTAAAAAGTAGATGTGGCCACCTACATCTGAATAGAAATGGGAAAGAAAAGTCTATATTTGGTTTTTCAATAAAGCAAATCAGTAATTCCAAGGAAGAAGGAAGAAGAAGCAGGCGAGGGAAGCTGCAAACCCTCACACAGTTGTAGATTCTAAAGGAATATCAGTGTTGGGACCTGAGTCCAGGATATGGAGTTAAGACAAAAGCTATCTGGACACATGGTGAAAAAGCCTGCCCTGCAGGGACTAGAACCACTGAGGCTTTTCTAGAAACATAGGAAAAGAATAATCTGTCTTTTCCCTCTGCCTATCCTACATATTTGTGCCATCACCTATATCTGATAATCTAACCCTATGAAATGTACAAGGAATTGGGTAAACAAAGATGCTTTATAACGTAGTTTGAATAAGCTTACCCCTTGAGATATGGACAGTGCACAGGAAAAGAATCTAAATATAAAAAGGTAAATATTTTTAAATTAGCATATGCACAGTTTTTGATTATCTGAGAATTCCCTTCCTTGGTGAAAGTAAAAGTGTGGTGTTCTCGTACTTAAAAATAGAAGACTAATATCAACCAGCAGAGAATGAATTATATTCTAATCTACTGCAAGACATTTGAAGACAGATAGCCATGCCCAGCCCCAGTGATAAAATTTTGGTTCACATTTCAGACTTAAAGAGATAATAGGTACAGGAGAAGTAGCAATAGGTTAACTACACAACTTAAGAACTTTTGACATTCTTTCCCCCAAAGTAGTCCCTTAGTGCTCAGAAAACTGCCATAAAGTTCATCCTTGAAATGATTCCTTTGTCTTATAGCACATGATCTACAGACACACCACAGGGGAGTGGTATTCAGTTGTAATGCATAATGTTCCAGGTCCACACCTAATGTTGATGGAATCAAGTAAGAGGACAGATGGTGGTCTCAGACCATTCATTGAATATTTAAGTTATAAATTAACTTAAAAAGTTTTAAATAAAATGTTTTCCTTCATTTAAAATAAATTCCTTCCTTCAAAATTTACTTTAATAATAAAACCAAAAAGCAACTCAAAGTTAATTTAGAAACAAAGATAGTTGAATTAGCTTTTGCACTTATGTGGCCAACAAAGCTAAAGGAAAAAAACAAAATAAAAATGTATAAGACATATGGTACATACTTATACTATAAAATTTGTTTCTCCCTTTATTGCAATAAAATGACTATGCATTATGTTCATTAGTTTCAAATAATCTGCATTCTACTTAATATATTAAAATATTAAAAATTAAATGTACTTCTTTTGTGTACAAATGTTAGTTATGCCTATATTTTCCTTTCCTTTTCCTATAAAATCCAATCCAGACTTATTTCCATCTCTTGCATAAATATTACTTGAGATCCTTACTAAGATAATCTTTCCTAACTTTGAGATTTTTTTTCTAAAGATTTATATTTTATTTATACATACAAGCTGGGGTACAGGCCAGTGGGGCGGTGAGAGGGTTCACCAGAGACGGCACAGGTAGCAGAACAGGCAGATCAGAAATACACTGCTGAGGGGAGCAGCGGGCAAGGCAGGAGAAGTCTGCCGCACCATGTGGGATTCTCCCCAGCTGGGCGTCGAACTTGCGTCGCCGCTGCAGACAGCTCCACAGCACAGCGCTTAACTGCTGCGCCACCGGGGAGGCCCAACTTTGAGATTCTTTAGTTACACAATTAGAATATTAACTGTGAACTGTGATGCGATACTGCCTTTTATTATTCAAACTTTTACTTTTTCTATTTTTCACGTATTGACATTTTCCCACAATGTTACTTGTTGGCAATGATACCTAATTTTATTCTCAGTTAAAAGCTAAGACTTTGTTCTTAGAGTACTCTGTGCCTACCTTTAAGCATTTTAAACATATGTCTGCTAGTCAATTATGATTTCTTGAAAACTTCTGCCACTGATCAAAGAGGAACTAATGATGACTTAAATCTACAGATTTCACTCACATTTCCATACTCGTAAGTAATGTTATCACCGCTTGCTTGTTTCAAGTGCTCAAAGTGTAACCATCTATAGCCAGAAGAGGACCCACCTGACTTCCAGATTTAATCTAAATAATAGCTATATATTGTGCACAGATATTCTACCCATACAACCTTAGGCAAGTAGTTTTATTTCTCTATTCATCAATACCTTCATCTATGAAATGCGTATAAAGTAATAATAACAGTGATCATAGATTGGTTATAAATATAAAATGAGCTCTCTCATGTGAAGAACTTTAATGTATATAAGAGAGTAAGCACACCCTTGGTTTTTCATGTACATGTTTAATTACACATGTGAACTTGCATATTGATAAACTAAATCCTAACAAAGTGATAACACTGTAATAGTTTTTACTCATTATTTTTCACAAATTAGACTTAATGGAATTCAAGCTCACATGAATACACAACCAGACTCAGCAGTATGCATGTAGCAATTATGTGTCCACTTTTTTAAAGTTACATTTTATTTATTTATGCATCCAAGAACTGGTGTTCAGGCCAGAGGTGTGGTGGGTGAGAGGATTCACCAGACACAGAATGGGGAGCAGAACAGGCAGATCTCTTGAAATACAATGCTGAGGGGAGAAGCAGGTGAGACAGGAGAGGTCTGTAGCTCCATGTGGGTTAACTCCCTGGTCAGGCATCAAACTCATGCTGCAGTGACTGGCAATAGCTTCATTGTGCTGAGACTTAACCCCTTTTAATCCAGAGTTACCATAACCTAAATTTCATTCTTTTTTAATACAAGGTGGCAAGAAATGAAATACTATGACCAATATGAGATCTATTTAAATAAGTAGCAACTCACTTTGTTAAAAATGACTAAGTGAGTACATTGGTGTTGAAACATTAGAAGATTCTTATTCAATTTGGGGAGTAATTGCTTTATTACTAGTGTTTTTTTTTCCCCCCTTCAACTAAGAGAACAAAGGTTAAATAGTTGTCATTATTTCAAAGGATATAATTAAGGCCTTTAAATAGATATGATGGTGGTTTAGAAACCAAAAAAAGCCTCAGGATATGAATTTAAGTACAGAAATTATGTACCTATAATATGCTTATTATAACAAATAGGCAACCAATACGAAACCCAGCTGACACATCCTCCAGCCTGTGGCATCACTGTGTTTATATTACAAAAACATAGCCACTTCCTGAAATTACAATTTCTCAGTCTCAGCCATTTAGCTAAACAACATATTTTCTAAATGTTTCTAGATTAAAAATCAATGATCTAATGCCATTTAATTTCCAAACACTGATACAAACTGTGTCTTTAGTGAAATTAACAGAGGTCTTGTTTCATATATTTAGAAGAAAATAATGGTAACCTTGACCAAGTTCTCATATTACAAATTGAGAAATTTATGAATGTGAAATGAAACAAATTGCCTAAAATTAAATACAAATGCACTGCTACATCAGAGACTGAGATACAAGTCCCTTTGCTCAAACAACTTTAATTCTGCCTGGCGACAGTCCCAGTGACATATAAAAAGTGAAAATGCAAAGTTATATTTATATTAAAAACATCTGGGCATTTATTTTCACTCAGTATAGTGAAAATGTAAAAAGTGCTTTTTAAGAAAATGACTACCAAACCCATATATACAATTAGTGAAAAGTTTATGCTGAAATCTCAAGTCACTTACCTTGTGAGATTTTGAGAAGCTCTATGATATATATGATCTTTTTTTTTCTGGGTATTTCATGTATTCCAGCATATGGTAAGGATGCAAAAAAATACTTGCTGAATGAAACTGCCTAAATGAGAACTGTTAGGGTGTATACCAGTTGTCAGATTTAGAATGTTTTCATATTTTCAGACAAATGTACAGGTTTTCGACAGTTGCACATATGCTTATGCTGCTTATGCTGTCTACTGAGCTTATTTTTGAACAAATGAAAAATAAAAATGGGATCAAAAGCACTAGAAGAAAAAATTCAACCGAAAAATTTATGTATACATATATCCGTGTGTGTATATATATGCCTATGTGTGTGTATATTTTTAATATATTTTGAATTCTACAAGGCTCTCCCCTCCTCCTACCCTATGTATTTGTGCTATAACCTATATTTGACAATCTAACCCTATGAAGTGGGCAAGGAACTGGGTAAACAAACAGGTTAATGCTTTAAGCCCAGGGGTATGTTTTGAAAAGAGGTATTGAACAATAGACTTGGTTTGACCAAGATAACAGAGAAATTGGAGTAGAGCAGGGGAGGGGTGAGGATAAAAAACAGAGGTTGGAGTAACATAATAAGAAATTTACACTACCTTTTTTGAAAACAGGTATTCATTAAAAATTGTTAACCGGTGGGTGAATGCAGCAAAGATTTTTTAAAGGAAAATTCTACTAATGTAACACATGGAGTCTCTAACTGAGCAGAGTTTTAGGAAAAGGCAAGCCATTGTATGAATTACTAAACAACTCATATTTGGCTTGATAAGACCTATCAAAAAATTTTTGGTGAAAATTGTGTTATACTAATATTATTGTGAACCCTATTAACTACTTTTCACTTACAAAAATGGTAATTTCATAAAGTTCAACTGAATCAAACCAAAAATGACTTTGGTGATATAAAATTAATTCATCTATCAAGGTGTCTGATTTATGTTTCTAACAGAATACACCTAGCTTTCATTTTAGGAGAAAAATATCTTTGAACATAATGGAGAAAGAAAAACAAAGGGAAAAAAAAGAGAGAAATGTATGTCTTCTGCCCTCAAATAATAGAACTAAAATGTTGGATAGAATTATTTAAAACATTCAATTTATAGAGAAGCCATAAAGAAACAAAGGAAATTCTTCAGTGTCAGCAAAGGAGAACTTAAAACAAAAGCAGCAAGTCCAATAGTAACAGGCTAATGTTTGAACTTTGGAGACTTAGTTGTGGGTTCCTTCAGGGAAAAGGGTGAGAAATGAAGCAGCTACAAAAAGAGAAACTAGTACTTCCTTAGTGAACACCATATACAGAAATCCAACCACCTGCAAAAGAAGTCAAAATGAAGTTTGTATCTGTTCCAATTTCAGACTCAAATTTTTAAACATTGCTATAATGAATGGAAACCTTGAACCTGATGCTGGTACAGAAACATCCAAATTTATCAACAAAGAAATGAACAAAAGGAAATTTGCATGCCTATGTTTTTTGAAGTTCTATTTCCAATAGTTAAGATATGGAAACAACCTAAATGTCCCAAAGTAGATGAATCAATCAAGAAGATACGGTATACATACAAATGGAATACTATTCAGCAATAAAAAAGATAGCGTTGGCCATTTGCAGCAAAATGGATGGAATTAGAAGGAATTATGCTCAGTGAAATACGTCAGAAGGAAAAAGAAAAATATCAGATTGTTTCACTTATAGGAGGAATATAGGTAAATTGAACAAAGAGTAAAAAGCTATTATTTTTATTGGCCCAACAGAAGTAAAAATGTCATAGAAAGCACAAATCATGAGAAGAATTACAAATAGAATAGTAACAAAATTTATATCATGTCCATTGCTAGTGGTGTAAATACCTTACTTATCAATTTGAACAACTCTATAAGGTAGGTGTTATTAATATGACACTTAATACAAATGAGAAAACTGAGGCACAGTGAGGTTACGATATACAGAAAACACTGATTCCACCAAGTAAGCAAAGTGATTCAAAACTGGCAGTCTGGGTACAGAGTTCATACTCTTATCTAGCTCCTTAAGATGCTTATTCAGTCTGAATAAGAAAGTAATTAAAATTCAGAATGAAACCAAAGAAACCTCTGTAAGTGACAATTCATCTGACACTAGATGAAAATGCAAGTTATAAATGGGAGAAGATATCTGCAAAGTATACAATAACAAAAACTAGTACGCAAAAAATAGGTATGAGAAAATACTTCAGTTTTTCAAAAGGGAGTGGAAAGGCCCCAAAAGAAAAATGACCCAGGTTGTAAACATTTAATTCAGAGATGAAATTTCAGTTTCAGATAGTATATTATTCGATACTCAACACCACTAACACACAGTAAAATACAGATGAACAAAACATGATGTCACAGACAAGACTGGCAAAAACAAACAACAACAACAACAACAAAAAAAAAAAAACCTAAAAATAATAAGTTTCTAAGACTATATAGACAAATGTCTGCTAATGGGAGTAAATTTTGGCAAAATTTTCTACTACCCAGCACTTTCACTATTAAATACTTTAGAAAAGAGCTTTCCAACTAGTGTGCTCTAAATAGTTACAGACATGTTGAGATAATGATCTCCTTCGCCTGAGGGGTGGCCAAGAGGTTCCTGGGGTGATGGAGGGAAGAATAATGAAACTGAAGTCTAATCATACAATAGAATGCAGTAGTTAATATGAGTGAGTTTAATCATACTTAATAATATGGATAAATCACCAAAATTTATGTTTGAGTGGTAAAAAAGAAATTTCTAAACACCAAAAACAAGTTATGTTCACTGAAAACCCAGAAATAATCCTACTTCATTAGACACATTTAATAAAGTACAAAATATACATGTGAAGGATGCCCACTAACTTAGAATATTATTAGTTATATAATGTATTTTTTTTTCCTAGAAATGGGAAAAATGAAGGTTAGCTCTCTCCAGCTGATTTCACATCTTAAAAAACAAACATGAAGTGAAATGGCAAAATGACATAAATAGTCAAATCTGGGTCATGAGTACATGAGTGTGTAGTATATGCTTTTATGAATTTTCCCCATGTTTTCCAATTATTTTGTGAATAAAAAACTTTTTAAATAAAAATGTTAAAGAGTGAATAAATACTCTATTATAATAGTTTTCAGCTATAACTTCCTCTCAATGAAAATTTTAATGCAGGATCATATGTAATGGACTTAAAAGATTGCAAGCTAAATGATACTTAGAAAATACATAAATCCCTGCTAAAAGAAAAAAATGTTATCCTTGATTTGTTTTTACTGCATGCAATACTTAATAGAGATTATATTAGAATACATAAATATAATAAGATATAGAGAAAACACAGAATCAAAACTGTTACAATTAGTACAGTCATACATCATTACCCTCCCATTACATAATACTAACTCATACAAATTTCATCATGTTTTATCCTAAATATAACAGGCCATTAGAAACATAACAGGCCAATATAACTGGCCATTAGAAATATAACGGGCCAATATAACTGGTCATTAGAAATCAAGTGATGTATTATAATTTTATTTTTAATAGGACATAATATCTTTTATGAATGTCTAGTTCTCTGTGGTATAGAAAATATAGTGTTGCTTCAGCTATTTTAACCTTTTAATCTATTACAGATTTTAAAAATCAGTTAAATTCAAGTCAGGTTAATTAAAATGAATGTTTAAAGCTTTCTTTGAACATTTTTCTCACCTCAAGGGTTTTTATATCTCTTTAGTCCTAGTCCTCTCTGCTCCTTATTTCAACATCCTCACCTAAACTTTTCACCTGACAGTAGCTTGGATGCCAGTATTAGCTTATAGTATTGCCCGAAACTAAGTTTTTATTTTCAGAATTCTTTAGGGCTACTGGTCTCTAACTGCCTCAGGCAAATACTCTTCTAGAAATGGGTCATTTTCAACCTAGCTTTTTGTCATAAAAATCTGTTTACACTAGTCATTGTGTGAAAGGTGTTGGGAGAGGAGGCAGGGAAGGAAATTGGTTTCCCAAGTGTCCATTTCTTTAATAGTAACTACTAGAAGAAGAAAAACATATTAAAGAGGGAAAGAAAGGTGAGAAGGAGGAAAAGAAGAAAAGAGAGATATCTCAGTTTTGTGCATTTTAAAATTATAGTATAGTAAATGTTGGATGAAGATTTTTTCACGTAGGATTATTCAGTTTCTCAAGGAAAAAAAGAATCGAGAAGCATAAAGTAGAAATCATACAAATAGATATTTCTGTCTAATTATTTTGTGTTTTTCATCACATACAGAATGGCCTCTGTTTAATGTTTTAACAGTATAGCTATATAGCTGTAAAACTCATATAACATATGATTGTACTAAGTGTAATTTAAAGAATTATTACTTTTTGCTTATAACCTTACAACCTGAAATCAGAGTTAGCTACTTTAAATATTCCTGTGTCTATAAGTCATATTTTAATTAAGCAATAAATGAAAAACTATTTTTAAAAGTTTAATATGTTAAAAATGTTTTGAGTCTATTAATTGATAACATTTGAGGTAATAACATCTCACACCTGTAAGAATGGCATATAACAAAAATACCCTCAACAACAAGTATGGAGAAGACGTGGAGAATGAGAAAACCTGATGCACTGTTGGTGGGCATGTAAGGTGGTGCTATCATTTTATAAAATTATCTGGACTTAACATACACTCTTTAACAAAGAGAAAAAGAGAGATTTGGGACTTTTAAAGGAAAATACACCAGTGAATATCATTTTTATTACTTTCATCATGACATATAAAGACTGTACCCTACTTTGGACTTCTCTCCAGATGTATTCTCTGGTTATTATCAGGACTGAGCACCATACATCTGGGCAGAGGAGAACTAAGAATAAAACTCTTATCAAATCATAGTAGAATGACATCATTGTAGAACGTGTATAAGGATCGACAATACTTTAGTTACAGGTCTAAATGAGAAGAAAGTGACCTAAATGTGAACAGCTCTATCCAAAGTAGTTAAGGAGTAAATAATGGATTGGCCTCCTCATATGATGCATCAGAGAAGCTTCAATTAAAAAAAAAAAAGTCAAAACCATTTCCAAAATCCAGCTTTTTAGTTCACCTCTGGAAATAGATTAATTTATTCCAAAATCAGATAAGGATGTTCTCAAAAAAGAAAACAGACCAATTTCTCTGATGGACACAGATGTAGAATTCTTTAACAAAATACTAGCAAACTGCATTCAATAATACACTAAGAGATTCATACCCCTTGATCATGTGGGATTTCTTCTTGGGATATAAGGATGGTTCAACAGTCACGAATTAATAACTGTGAAATACCATACCAACAAGAGGAAGAAGAAAATCATATAATCACCTTAACAGATGCAGGGGGTTCTGCCCCTCCTCCATCCTGTGTGCTGGATTGCCCCATTCTCATTCTAAACAGACTTTAAAGTTTTTCTACCCCTTTCACGTGGGCTGATGCTTCTAGTGTATAAGCTGATAATTTTTTGCTTCCTGTATTTTTTACTTAGTTATGCTGTACTTGTCTAGAGGAGGAAGCAAGGATACTTTACTCTGCCACCATCTTGCCATACTCCTTACCTTTATTTATTGACTGCAAGAAATCTCAGAATCTTACAGTGTTTATAAGTAAGGAACTATCAGTAATAGGTCAGCAAAAATCCTACGTTAGAATTTTAAAAATATGAGTCAGTTTAACATACTCTAAAAATATATATTAGGTAACTTTTGACTTGATTATTGACACAGAAATTAAGGAAGTTCATATTATTAAGGGTATTAGAAAAAAATTTGCTCTCACATTAGCCTTTTAATACATGGGAAGCATACTGGCCTCCATTCGCCTTGAGGAGTATTTGTATATGTTAATAATCTTAAGATTAATTTTCTATATTATGCTCTTAAACATTATCCTTTTAAACTTTGCTTTATGTAGTATATTCAAATGAAATGTGATCAAATAAAAGAGTTGAAATTAAGAATTTTAAATATCCCCATATCCTTCCCCAAGCAACAAACTGACTATAAAAGCAAGTCTCTGTATTAATTTGCAAAAAAAAAAAAAAAAAAGGACTTTGGAATTATATCCACATTGGTCCCAGGTTGCTGTTGTATTAATTATTAGATAGATTAACTACACACTGAGCTGGCACTTTTCATTAAACAGCTGCTGAAACATGAGAGATGATCAATGCCTTGTGCTTTAGCTTCAGATGCATGCACCCTGAGGCTATTTTATATGCCTTAATAAGCTACTGTTTTCCATGCAGATAAATTTCATTTAGTTAGAGTGTTCTGAGACACCATAGGTTGGGATTTCTCAAAGTCCTGCCTCAACTTTCAAATAAAAAAGGCAATTATTCATACCTGGTTAATTTTCTAAATCTCTATTAAAACATTTTTAAAAATCTAGGCAGCATAAGTAAATAAAATAAATGCATTAAAATATCAAAAACAAATAAATATAATTGGCAGTTGACTATGTGAAAAAACAGAAAATACATATGTGTATTATATCCAATCAGGAATTTCATTATTAATTTTATTGTTTATATTTTCTTACAAATAATTTTTTATCTATGTTATGTCATAATCTTGAGTACATTCTTTACAATAATATCTCTGAAGGAAAAATTCCCTCATTATATACTTAACTTAAAATATCTATCCCTATCTATACAAGAGTTTAGAATCCATGGAGTTTAAAGACAAGAGTTTACGCCAATACTTCCAAAATTTGAATCTGGAATGAACTTTTCAAGACTACTCCTTTAATATTTAAGTGTATATCTATGAAAAGTTATTTCTTTTAATTTAACATACCTCTAATATACTCCTGAATCTTAACTCTGCATCTTTACCTTAATAGGTAATATTTTTATTTATTTTTATTTTTATTTTTATTTATTTTTTTAAAGATTTATTTATTTATACAGACAAGCTGGGGTACAGGCCAGAGGTGCGGGATGGCGAGAGGGTTCACCAGAGACAGAGTGGGGAGCAGAACAGGCAGATCAGAAATACACTGCTGAGGGGAGCAGCGGGAGAGGCAGGAGAGGTCTGCCGCACCATGTGGGATTCTCCCCGGCTGGGTGTCGAACTCGCATCGCGCGCCGCTGACAGCTCCACAGCGCAGCACTCAACCGCTGCGCCACCAGGGAGGCCCAATAGGTAATATTTTTAAAAGTTAAAATGACTCTCATAAAGATATAAAAGTCATTTTGATTTTATTCCATCATAAATGATCAGTTCAAAGAGTAATCTTAGAGAACAGACATATTTATAGATCAGGAATATTTGGAATATATATGCAAATGGAGGCAAACTAACGTCTTCCACATTGGAAGAGGGTATTAACTGAACCTCCATTATGGCAGACAGAAACTCTAAATGTGACAGACAGAAAAATGATCCTGCAAAATTATTCATTTCCTTATGTCCAGAACTTGTGAATATGTTATCTTACATGCCAAAAGGTATTTTATAGATGTGATAAAGGTATTTTATAGATGTGACATTGAGTTGGAAGATTATCCTAGATCATTCAGGTTTATCCAACATACTCACAAGGGTCCTTATGAATGGGAAGTATAATGTAAAGTCAGAAAGGAGATATATGATGAAAGGAAAGGTTGTAGTAATAGCCTTTGAAGATGAAGGGAAAAGCCATGAGTTAAGCAATGCATCTGACCTTCAGAAGTTAGAAATTGTAAGCAAACATTTATCTTAGGAGAATCTCAAAAGAAATACTGTCCTGTTGTTAGTTTTATTTTAGGATTTTGAACCTTCAGAACTATAAAGTAATAAATTTGTGTTATTTAGAGTTGCTAAATTTGTGATCATTCACTATAGATTAGGAAACATATGTCTTTACATGAAACTTGCCACTGTATTGTTTTCAGTTATCTACAATTAAGGGAGTAGTGCAATAACTCAAAAGCATTGTTTTATGGCGTGAACGTTTGTGTTCTTAACATTGTGTTGTCAAGAAAGACATGATGTATTTTTGCTTGAAAAACATGAAAAAAAAACCATCATGACTTTTCTGACAGCCCAATATTTATATACTGAAGCCTTAAGACCCATGTGAATGTATTTGGAAATAGAACCTGTATTGTAAAAACACTCCCAGTGATTTTCCTTTACTCTCACACTGCTGCCACACTCTCAACACTTGAGACAAAAGGGTGAATTTTGCACATATCCAGAACTTAGAACTATACCATAAAGCTATAATAATTAAATAAGTATGGAACTTGAACAAAAAGAGATGGACCAATAGAACAAAGTTGAGAGCTCAAAAAATAAACCCACACTTTATGGGCAGTTAAACTATGACAAAGAAGTCAAGATTTACACTGGGGAAATGAAAGTGTTTTCAGTAAACAGTGATGGGAAAACTGCACAGCCACATGCTAAAGAATAAAATTAGGTCACTATAACATACCATACATAAATAATAAACCAAAGTGGACTAAAGATTTGGATGTAATACCTAAAACATAAAATGCATAGAAGAAAACATAGGGAAAGCAATTTATGCTATAGGCTTCAGTGATATCTTTGTGGGTTCATCTCCAACAGCAAGAGAAACAATAGAGAATATGAACAATTGGGATTACATCAAACTAAAGAGTTTCTTCAGAGTAAAAGAAACTATTAGTAAACCAAAAAGATATCTTATTGGATGAGGGAAAATATTTATACACCATACATCTGACAAGAGGCTTATATACAAGATTTAAAAGGAACTCATACAACTCAACAAAAAGAAATTTAGCCAATTAAAAAAAATGAGCAGGAGACCTAAGTAGTTACTTCTCCAAAGAAGACATATAGGCCAACAGACACATGAGAAAATGTACATCACTATCATTAAGAAAATGCAAATCAGAATCACACTGAGATATCACCTCACACCTGTGAGAATGGTCCATAACAAAAAGACCAAAAGAACAAGTATTAGTAAAGATGTTGAGAGAAAGGAGCCCTTGTATATTGTTGATCAGAATATAGACTGGTTCAACCCCTATGGAGATTTCTCAAAATATTAAAATAAATGTAACATATGACCCATCAGTTCCATCCCTAGGTATCTAACCAAAGAATGCAAAAACAGTAGGTCAAATGGATATATGCACTCCTAAGTTCTCTGCAGTGCTATTTACAATGGCAAACTATTGAAACAATGTGAATGTCCAAAGACAGTTGAATGGATTAAGAAGATGTAGTATACACACACATACACACAGAGAATCACACACATAATGGAACACCACTCAGCTATAAAAATGATTAGCTCTTCAGACTTATGAAAGGATGGGTGGAACCGGTGGGGATTATTGTAAGTGATTTAAGTCAGGAGGAAGAAAAATGCCAGAAAGTATCACTTGCCAGAAAGTATCACAATGCCAGAAAGTGGAACACAGAAAAACAGAAAAAGGGGTCCTATAAAACCAATCCAATCACAAACCCTAGAAATCTGATTGTAAAGTTGAGGCTACCAGAGGGGGAGAACAAAGTAAGGAAGGTCACAATGGACTGGGTTGGAGGACTTTATGTGCCTGGGTTATGGGTCGCCTGTGGCAACATACATTTGAATGTTGTGATCCTATACCTCTAAATAACATACAATGTTGTAAACCAATGTTACCACAGAGACATACACACACACACACACACACACACACACACACACACACACACGTACAGATAGTTATGAAATTCTGCAACACTAGCTAGGTGTCCTGCAATCCAATCTATTCTGTAGCTATAGACCTGGTGTTAGTATCATATCTCATATATCAAGGGCTCAGTCCCACAAGACTGGTCATTTCAGATGCCAACTGAAGATCCTAGATTGTCATTTATATTTCTGACTGACTACAGAAGTTTCCTTGACCCCTTCCTTATGTTCAACCTATGCTAGAATGCCTCACAAAACTCAGGGAAATACTAGTGTCATTAGAGAGTATATAATGAAGAATATAGACAACTAGAAGAGGTACACAGGGCAAGGCATGTGAGAAGGAGCTAGCTTCCATACCCTCATCAGGTATATCACATCCCTAGTACCTCCAACTCTTCACCAATTTGGAAGTTCTCTGAACTTCAAACCATTGAGATGCTCATGGAAATCTCATTAGAGTACACATGATCAATCACTAATTTAGCCTCCCTTCTCTTGCTCCATCTCAGAGTTTGGGGAAGGAGAGTGAGAAGGAAAGTTTCAAACATCCAATTGTGTTTAGTTTTTCTGATGAGCAGCCTCCATTCCTAATCTAGCGTAAAGCCCACCAAGAGTTGCCTCAGTAGAACAAATAACACTCCTACTACCCAGGAATTCCCAAGGATCTTAGAAGTTCTGTGTCTAGAACCATAATTAAAGACCAAATATTGAAAAACAGATGTTCTTAATGCTTTCAGTACTTAGGAAATTACAAAGGTTGAGGATTTCAGTGTGAGTGTATAAAAATAATATGTTAACAAGAAATAATAAAAAATAGATTAAGGTTAAACAAAGCAATAAGGGTAGGCCTCTAATCTAACAGGATTAGTGTCCTTACAAGAATCAACCACAGAGCTCTTTCTCATTGGAGACTAAATCAGCTGTAACATCAATCTTAGACGTCTATCCTTCAGAACTGTGAGAAAACATTTGTGTTACTTAAGAAATCCAGTTTATATTTGCTATTGCTGCTGAGCAGATTAATACACTGCTCAGTGAAAAATGCAGACCCTCAACAGAATCAAAATCATATAATCAGGAAATGTGTGATTTAAACAATACACAGTTTCTCTGTAGAGCACAGTATTGTACCATCTAGCACTGACTCCTTCGTTTAGTCTCAGGGTTATAGCTTTAAAACGCTGTTGAATGGCCACAGCTATAATCCCCAAAACTTTCAATCTTGTCATATCTAACCCTGAGTTTTCTTTCTTTCCCCCAACTCATTCATTTCTTCATCTATTTCCTATCAAAATTTAAAGCATCTTTATTGACTCTCTCATCTTGATTCTTAACTTTTCCTTCCTTATTCATCAACCTGCCAATTTTACCAGTTAAATGTAAATATATTAAAATTCTTTCCACTCCTGTAATAAGCACTTTGTTATCACTTCTTAAACTATCAAGGTAGGCCATAGTGCATAGTTTGAGCTTACATTTTACTTACTCTTCCACCTTAATTTGTATAAATTCATAAAGAAACATCTGCATTATGAAAAAGGAAAAAGAATAACAAAGACAACCATCCTAAACAGGGACCTCTAAATACTGATAATTTCCAATCATTTGCAGTATTCTTGGTATTTCATGAATGGGATTTATAAAGATATGTATGTGGGTAGTGATGATTTTCACAATTGTCTGCATATAATCAACTCAATAATTTCTATTACGCAGGTAACACTCATCAACAAATTTTTACAAAAGTCATATAACTGAAATAGAATTAGTCATTTCCTATCAATTTGTATGTGCTCAACACAACATTCAAATGCTAATTTTGGTTCTAGATTTTTTTTTGTAATCTGCAATAAATTAATGTTTACATCATGAAATGCATGCCAATCACTGGTCAACAAATTTTTATAAAAGTCATGTTACTGAAATAGAATTAGTCATTTCCTATCAATTTATATATGTTCAACATGGATATGACAGTCAAATCCTAATTTTGGTTCTAGTTTTTTTTTGTAATCTGTAATAAATGAATGTTTACATCATGAAATGCAGGCCAATAGTAATAGGGCTATGGTTAATACCTGTAAAAAATCAAGTCATAGACTACTTCTTGTATTTCTTCACTTATCTCTTGTACAGCTGTTCAGGAGCATCTCTGGGGAGTGCCCAGCAGAAGTCAGCCAGCAATGGTATCTTTGTTCCATTGATGCAATATCTTGATAAAAATGTTCGCCATGTTCATCACTAACCATACCACAGTTTTCAGGAAGAAATCCAGATGGGAAGGAAGGAAGTGGATCTTTAGAGACATATTGCAGCCAAGTTTCTGATAATGCATCAGCATGTCTTCTACTAGCTTCTTGTAGTTTTCTGCCCTAACATTCCCAGGAAAGTTTGTAGACACTAGGCGAAAAGCATTCCATGCTTGTTTCGCATCACCCGTCAGCAAGTTGTTAAACGGGTCATCTCAATGCAGACGGAATGTTTGGGTAGACTATTCTCGACTTCTTTTGCTTTGTTATTCTGCCAGAAAGAGGAGGAACCAAACAGAACTAACAGTCTTTTATGTGGGTGGTTGGCTCTCTCCACACCATGGGGACTGCAAATGGCACTGATGGTCTTTTGCCATTGAACCACTGTGAAAGCTGTGTTGTACATGTAGCACAGCATATATGCGGGGCTCAAGGCTTGTCTTGGTCACCAACCTTGCATCCGAAGTAAAGATGACAAGTCTTCGCTGAAGAAGTGATACTTTTCTTCTGGTTGGCAAATGTCACTTTCCCACAAATAGAGCAGAAATTGTCCACACTATTAACGTACTTTCGAGGCATGACTGTTCTGTATTGTTCCTAAATGGATAAAATCATAACAGTTCAATGGAACAGTAGCTTCAACTGTCTTGCACAAAGTCTGAAATATTTTCAATGTTCAACCTTTCCGACAGGGCTTTATAGAGTGCACTGATGACATAAGCTTACTTCACCAGCTGCCTGACAGTAGTATTGCACTGCATCAGAAAAAGATGCAATCAACTCTGGATGATGTGTGCATGATGGTATTATGCAATGTGATGCAATATTACATCATTGTAGGCTGATTTAGGATGTTGCATTCCTACTAGATAAAGTTACATGATGAAACATATAAAATTAATTATACGAAATATCTTCAAAAAGAGAAGCTAATATAAAATTTGCAGGGCTATTTTTATGTTCAGCACACCAAGATACTACAAATTAGGGCCTTTTTAAGTCAGTAATAATCTCATTGTTGACCAGTGTAATTGGTTTGTATCATCAGTCACATTCCTGGACATCTATTCTCTCATAATGTTGCAGCCAGAAAAAGTTAGCAGGACATTTTATGCCTATGGGTTTATTTTCTTTTTCTTTCATGCAAAGTTGGTTGATAACTGTGACATTTCAACCAAGGATGTATTATTATCTCATTAGTACAAAATCTCTAAAAATTAAACAAATAAGCATTACATCCCTAGAAGGTCACAACTCTATTTATATTCTAGTACTTATAAGATTCATAGATCATCCTAGCTAGTTCTAAATTAATATATTTCACATACGAAACAGATGTTAGAGTATTTTAATGATAATATCTAGCTAATTATTTTTCCATATATCTAGCTAAATACCTATGGAACATTATTTGAAAGACACAACTATCAAAACTCACACAAGGAGAAAGATAATCTGGATAAACCTATATTAATAAAAAAATCGAAGCAATAACTATTAACTTCCAAATTAGAAATCACATAGCCAGAAGAAATAATATGAATTTTCTAATAGTCTAGATAATAGAAGCAGAGGGAAAATATCGCAATTCTTTCTACGAGGCAGTGTTATCCTATTACCAAATTCAGATGAAGTCATTATAACATAAGAGTACAAATCAATATCTCCCATAAAAAAATAAATGTGAAGGTGTCACTGTCCTTGGGTGGTACCAGAGCAGGGTAGGGATGAGGTGAGGCCGCAGAGTAGGGAGGGCCCCACCATCTGCACCTGTGTCTGGTGGAGCTGGTGTTGACTGTCAGGAGAGTCAAGAGTTTGGCATGTACCTTTGAGCACACCAATTAGCGAGGAACCAAATGAAAAACACAGGCTATGGTGCTGAAACAGATTGATAAGGACCTTAGTGATCTGGCCCACAACCTTCCAGCACAATGTTCTGACAATTTAGTGGGGGCTGACATGTTTCATTGGCAGCCACAATTATAGGACCTAATGGCAGCCCATATTGCGGTGGTATATTCTTTTTGACAATTCATTTTCCCGCAGACTACCACTTTTTTTTTTTGGAGATTTTATTTTATTTTATAAATATATATTTTTATTGTTATTTATGTCTTTTACATTTTGTATTCCCCTTGGGTAGCCCACCACCAATTCACCCATGATCCATCTTCATGGTCCCTTGTGTTCTTTTCTATTCCATTTTGTGCCCTTTTCCTTCCCTCCCTCCGCCTCCCTCCCACCCCCCCACTGATTGTCTCTCTCCCACCCGGCCTCCCTATAGTCCTGTTATAAGTGAAACCATTCGATATTTTTCTCTTTCTTTCTGGCTTATCTCAGACTACCACTTTAAACCAGGTAAGGTGGCATTGAAAAGAATTTTTCATCCAAATGTTAACAATAATGGCAGCATTTGTCTCAATATTTTAATATGACAGTTGTCTCTTGCTTCTAAGACAACTTCTAAGGTTCTCTTATCCATTTGTTCACTGTTATGTGATCCAAACCAAGACGATCCCCTAGTGTCAGAGATTTCATGGATCTATAAAACAAAGTATATCAGAATATCTTGAGAATGGACTCAGAACTATGCCATGCAATGCTACAGTCAGAATATGCTGCATAACTCACATTAGAGCTAGGATAAACTTTAAATTACTGTTTTGCTTATTATATTTTTTCCTTATCTGGCTGTTTTCCTGTTGATCACATGCTCACCTGAGAAGACCTAAAATTCTAGCATTGAACAAAAGCTGCTTTTAGAAACTGTAAAAGTATTTTTGTAAGAGAACAGTTTTTCAAGATTCAGGATATTTAAAAAAAAATCGATCATGTATATCATGTGGCCAGTGTCCACTCTCAGTTATGACCCTAAATCATTCCTCGCTGCTCCAGCATACTGAAGAAGTCATGTGACGTGAGTGGACAGAGAATGGACGCTCAGCGGTCGCATCAAAGGAAGAGCATTGTTCTAGAAGCACACACTCTTGCATAAATCTTCCACGTTAGAGATTTGAGGTTACATGATATTCTTTATGCTCATAACTGATGGGGCTGAAGAACTGATACTGAGTTTATAGAATCAGCAGAACAGAAAATGTGAAGTATTTTATGGATCTCAACAAAGGAATCACAAGGTTTTGTTCTAAAAATATTTAAATCCCTTTCACAAAATATCAACAGACCACCAATAATTACATAAAAATAAATAAACTATATAACCACTTAGAATATATTCCAAGTACTTAAGGCTGTTATAACATTTGAAAACCAATTACTATACACTCCATAGTACTAGGCTAAGGAAGAAAAATAGCATGATCATATTAATTGACAGCAAAAATAATCTTGAAAAAATCCAGTAACCATTCATGATAAAAACTTTCAACAAAGTGGGAGTAGTGGAAAACAATCAACTTACTAAAGACATCAACAAAATAAAGAACATTTGCTAAAACCTTGTAGCTATTATCATACTGAAAGATGTGCAATTGAATGCTTTCTGCTTGATACAGAGAATGAATCATGGATGTCCCCTTTCATTGTTCCTATTCAACAATGTAATTAAAGAGTCCTACTTATCACAGTAAGGCAAAGGAAGAACTAAAACTTTGTTTACAGATGGCAGGCTTATGTGAAAAGTCACAGAGAATTGACAGAAATTTTCGAGGTTAATATATGATAGTGAAATAATTTCCTACACGGTGGCAATGAATAATTTGCATCCACAATTAAAAACAAAATTTACAGTAACACCAAAGAATAAAGTATTTGGATATAATTTTAACAAAGCAGGGATTTATATGTGGAGAAATACACTATGATAAAGAAGTCAAAGAGGATCTAAACAAATAATGCAGATATAGTTTATTGCATGAATAGAAGTACTCAACATCATTATAATATGAAGTGTTCCAAAGTTGTTTTAGCGATTCAATTCAATCTGAGTCAAATTCCAACAAGTTATCTTACAGATATCAGTGAACTGATCATAAAGTTTATTTGGGGAAACAGAATATCATATGTTACCAGCGTAATACTGAAGAACTAGATCTGAAGAACAAGATTTGAGGACTAACATCAACTAACATGAATAAACAATATAAAGCTACAGTAATTAAAACAACATGGAAATGACAAAAAAATGGACACGTAAATAAATGGAACACAACAGGAAGATCAGAAATCAACACACAAAGAGAGTTGACTGATCTTTGATAAAGGGGCAAAAAGAAGTGAATGGAGGACAGATACTCAATTCAATGGTACTACATGACTCCCTTGCAAAGAACCTCCACACCAAAAAGTAAATAAGCAAATAAAAACACCCTCAAAATAGATCACAGACTTAAATGTAAAAATAAAACTATAGAACTTTTAGAACAAAACTTAAGAGACAATCTACCTTGGATTTAGATTTGAGGTTTTAAACACAATATACAAAGCACAATCCTTGGAAGAAAAAATAACAGTAGTTCATATAATTAAAATCAATTTTATTCTACAGAAGACTATAAAGAGAAGCAAAACACAAGTCCAGTAGAAAATATTTTTTAAAACACTTACCTGAATAAGGATCCATATCTAAAATATAAAATAATTTACATAACTCAAGTCAGAATACAAGCAACCCTACTAAACAGACAAAAAATCAGATAAGCACCCTTTATCAGAGAATATATAAATGATCAATAAACATACGTAAAATATCTCAAATTCATTTGGCATTAGAAATAAAAACAAATATGAGGTACAGGATTACTAAAATGGCTAAAACAAAAAAAAAATTACAACTATTGAGGACCAGCCCCAGGAGCTTGCCAGGGACAATCTGAAACTGTCCCCTGTATTTAGAGGGTAACAAAAAAAAAAAAACAAAGAAAAAAGCAGACCACTCCAAACTGGGAGGTGGCAAATTTAATGAGCAAGAAAACTTAATTTCAGGGCCCCATCTATAACACACATTCCATGGGACAGGGATAAGAGCTTTGTTCAATTTTTAACTTAACAGGTGGTCTTTTTCTCTTTTTAAATTGTCTTCCCAACAACATCAAATACTAGCAAGAAACAAAGCAACAGTACTCACATTAACAAATGCAAAATTTTCACTTTGGAAGACACTTGGCAATTTGTGACCAAAAAAGCAACCTCATCATATGGGCTAACAATAAACTCTCCAATATTGACCCAAAGCATTTGAAAAGCTGGGAAAAAAAAAAAAAAAAAGCCTACACACAACATAGCAACTTTACATATAATAGTCTAAAATCTAGGAGCAACCAAAATGCTTTCAATAGATAAATGCAAAACCAAAAAGTTACAACATCCAAACAATGGGAAATTATTCAATCATGGAAAGAAATGAGCTTTTAAGAAAAGACAGGGATGAACCTGAAATGCATATTGCTACATGAGAAAAGTCAGTCTGAAAAGACTGCCCAATTCCAAACATATGATATACTGGAAAAACACACACACAAAAATATATATAAACAGTAATAGACACTAGTAGTTGCCTGGAAGTCAAATGGGTGTGGGGAAGGGGTGTGGGAATGTTGAATTACTGAATGATAGGGATTTGAATGGCCATGAAACTATTCTGTATTACACTGTAATGGTGGATATATAACATTACACTTTTGCCAAGGCTCACAGAACTTTACAGCACAAAGAATCAACATCAAAACATGCAAATTTTTAAAGTCATTAAGGAGTCTGAGGAACCCCAGGAAGAAATACAGACCATGACAAGATAAACTAATTGTATTACAAAAGCATGTAACATTCTTAATGAAGGAAGTGGGATAAAAGTGTTGACCAAGTAATTTCCATAATAAATGGAGTCTTTGAGACTAAGGGAAATGACACAAACTTTGCATTCTAGATGATATTGTTTCCCAATGGAGATATAAGTTAACATTTCTGAAACTGCTATACATGTATATGGAATAATTAAGAAAGTAGCTAGTAGATGACAGGCGCCCAATTTCTCACTTTTTCAGATAAACAAAGGGGAGGAGTCGGACATGAACTATGCACTAATAGGTTAGAATTGGAAACATTGATATGAATTTATGTTATTATACAGATGGTTAAATATAGAAATTTCTATAGATATGTGCATACATATATTAGTATGCATAAACAATTGAGGTTGATAATCAGCTCTCAAGGAGGGTTAACAATCCCTACAACATACATTTGAGCTGTGCACAGTTACTTTCTTCCAAAGAGTAAAATGTAGAAAGAGATAAAAGAGTAACTTTAAAGCACAAGAAATCATACAAGTATTGCACCATTCAGAAAAACAAAGTAAATATCAACAATATTTCATGTCAATAAATGATGGCTTGCTTAATATGAAGTGATAGAAATGGCACCCTTATCTGTGGTTTTCCTCCTCAAAACATATAATCCCAGTCCAATAATGAAGAAATCATCAGACAAATTTCAATAGTGGGGCATCTTAAAAAATAAATTACTAGAATACATCAAAAATATCAAGGTCATCAAAAACCAGTAGTTTGTGAAACTCTCTCAAGAAAATCCTAAGGAGACCTGACGACTAAAGCTAAAGAGGCATCCTGAATGGGATCCTGGAAAAAAGACATTACGTAGACTCAGGAAATATTACTAAACAATGGACTCTGACTTTTAAAAGAGTTAACGTTACTACATTACTAATCATTTGAATAAAACAGATTCAATGTTCAGCCAAAAATGCATGTTTTTTATAATCATCATTCAATATGTTTAATGCTAATTGGACTGCAACAAAGGTAATTATGAAGTATAAATATTTTACTGCTATCAACACATAAAGGGAATATACATATCATTTGCAATTTATTGATCATTAAGTATAATTCAAGTCATATATGCATATACACATATGCACATAAACACAGTATGGAGTAAATATTTATACACACACGTATATATAGATCATTCATATCTATATCATCCATATATATATGTGTGTGTGTCTCCAGACATATATACGTCTCCAGACATATATATATATGTTTCCAAACTCACATCAACCTTACTTCAATAGGCATTATTATTTCCATGTCCTACAGAGATTATGTAATTACTTGAGGATATGACTGTTAAAGTCTAAACTTGTACACATGCATTATTGTTTCCTTAGTACAATATATAATCCTTTTTCTATTGTTTATAGAGAAATATCACCATATTTTTCTAGAACATCCATTAGTTTCTTGAACTCAAAAGAATTTCAGCTGCACCGCTAAGCAGATGTTTAAAATACAATAAATTTTATAATATAATCTCCCTGAAAACATTATTCATAACTATGTTGTCTGTTATTGACACTTCAAAAGACAAATAGTAAAAAAAAAATACTATCGAGTCATACAAATCTTAGTTTACTAGATTTGTTGCACTAAGGGACAAAATGACTTCAACAGAGTATTAGGTGGTGCCTCAGTATGGGGAAATAAGGGGAAGATTTCTAGAAATTTAAGATATGAGTGATCCTATCTTAAAGTAGATTTTACAAGGTATTAATTTGGGTGAATTTTTACAGAGTTTATGAAAGCAATAGCTTTGAGTGGGTAAACACAGAAAAGCAAAGGTCTTTTAGCAAATGTTCACTAGCAGGCGTTAAGTAAGTAATATATTTAGATTGTAGTCGCATCTCCAGGACGTATCTTTGCTAGATACAAAAAACCCTGGGTTTTTGCTTAAATTAAATGTAGTTTAATGCAGATACATGGACGCTCCACCCACAACATGGCAGAATAGACACCTAGATCATCTCCCTTGAAAACAACTAAAAAAAAAAAAAAAAAAAGACTGATATGTGCTCCTGGTACAATTCAGACACCTCAAACCAGCTATAAAGCACCCGAACTTCCCCAGGGACTTCAAGAACTAAGGCCGGCGGCCTCCTAAGGGAGACTAGACGAAGGCGAGGCGGAAGGGATCTGGACTGGGGGCCAAATTCCCAAGTCACATTGAGGGAAACCCAGAACATTGTGAAATTACGAGGGGAATTTTCCTAACTCAAGAATGGGCCGAGGCCCAAACCCGGCAGTGGGAACGCAGCAAACTCTGACTCAGCACATTGGAAACCGCGAAACAGACGGCCCTGACCACGAAAAGCTCCGCTCGCCTCTTCTCCTGGGAGAGATCAAAGCAAAGCCCAGCAGAGCCACCCCTGATCTATAAAATGCCCAGCAACAGAAAGAAGGACTTTAGAACAAACTCACGAATTCTCCGGGAAGGCAGACCGAGGGTGGGTGATCCCAGACCTGCAGAAACGGCAGCGAGGCGAGCATGGAACAGGGTGGCCATGGTGGGCGCCACAGTATTAAGTAGGCACACCTGTGCCGCTACACAAACAGTGCTGCCTCTGAGCCAGGTGCAAATTATTGCCTGATTGTGAGCCTGGAGAACCGGATATTGCCCTTCCCACTGGGAGGACCAAGCTTTATAGATCAGGATTCCCGGATGAAAGGAACAATAGGGAGGTGGGGAGGAAAATGAAGGCAACTTAAGCACAGAATAAATATAACTTACTGTGGAACAAAACTAGAGGTAGAGCTGACTAACATCACTCCTCACGTCAAGATCGAGTATTGAAGCCCTACATCCCTCTTCTACCTTCCCCTTCTACTCACACCTAAGTAATCTAAGAGGACAAAAACAAGTCCCCAGCACCCCAACCACATACATATGCATAAATAGCAATAAGGTAATACACGTACATAGAAAACAAAGAACACCTCAACAAGATGGAAAAGTAATATGAGAAAGACGTCCCAGAACAAATATAAAGGAGAGGAAAATGAGAAACTATCTGACAACAACTTCAAAACAACAATACTGAAAATGTTTTAAATAGATGTCATTCAAAGACAGACACAAGATTCCAGAAAGGAGATCCAGAAAAAAGTTCTTCACTGAAGAAACTGAATATCTAAAAAGACCACAAAAAATTATTCTGAATGAAATGCAGATAAACTTAGTACTTTAAATAGAATCGAAATAGGGAAAGAATTTCAGCTGTAGAAGACTCAAATGAACAAATTACCCATTTAGAATGTTGAGAAAAAGGAAAAATGAGGAAACCCCATGAGAAATACCAGATTCAATTAGAAGTGGAAACCTAGGAATGATCAGACTCCCAGAAGGAGAAGAAAAAAGAAAATAGGATTAGAAATCATTTTTTTTTTTTAAAGAAATGATAGTTTCCCAATTCTACAGAATGAATTAAAATGTGGAAATCCAGGCCTCCCTGGTGGCGCAGCGGTTAAGTGCTGCCCTGTGGAGCTGCTACGCAAGTTCGACGCCCAGCCAGGGAGAGTCCCACATGGTGCAGCATACCTCTCCTGCCTCACTCGCTGCTCCCCTCAGCAATGTATTTCCCTTGATCTGCCTGCTTTGCTCCCCACTATGTCTCTAGTGAACCCTCTTGCCACCCTATGCCTCTGGCCTATACCCCAGCTTGTATGCATAAATAAATAAATAAATCTTTTTTTTAAAAATGTGGAAATCCAGCAGGCAGAAAGAACACCTAAGTTCTTAGATGCAAAAAGATCTACACCCAGATACATCATCAAACTACCAAAAATCAGAGATAGAGAAAAGAGTTTGCAGGAAGCAAGGGAAAAAATAATAATTTATAATGGTTCCCAAATTAGGATTTCCCCACATTTTAGTCCAGACACTCTCCAGTCAAGAAGAAAGTGGAAAGAAATATTCATAATTCTGAAAGACTAGAAATATCAGTCAAGAATTCTCTGTTTTGCAGAATTAATTAAGTATAGAGGTGTTAATAAAGGTTTTCTCAGACAAATAGAAGCTAAGGGAGTTTGCCACTACCAGACCGCTCTTCGAGTAATACTGAAAGGAGTTCTACATGAAAAGAAAAACTGAAACACAAATTCCTTAACAAAACGACAAGAGCAATATAACACTAGCATCAAGAGCACAAGTGCTATGAGTTAACATCAAATAATAAGAGGAAGGAAAAATGGCTAAAATCAGTGTAGTTAAATGTCAGAAGGCAGACCCCAGCTCCTAAAAGATCTACAAATAGGAATTAAATAACCTCCCCCATGGTAAACACTAACCAAAATCCAGAAAAGACACCCACAGACAAAGAATCAAAGAAACTTACAAAAGCATTAAGGGAAGCCATCCAGAAAAAGTAGAGAGAAACAAAGGGAAAAGAAACAATAGAAAAATAACACAATAAAAAATCAAAAGCAAAATGACTGAAAACAAACAATTCATATTAATAATCATTTTAAATGTGAATGGTCTGAATTCACCAATAAAAAGACAAGTTTAACAATGTGGGCGAAAAAAATCAATACTTTGTTTACAAGAAACCCATTTTAAATCAAAAGACAAAAAGAAACTAAAAATAACATACTGGAATAAGGACATACATGCTAATAACTCAGAGAATAAAACAGGAACTGCTATTATATCCAAAAAAACTAGACTTTCAAATAAAAAAGGTAATCTGGAACAAAGATAGACACTCTACAATAATCAAGGGAATAACTCACCATGAAGACATAACTCATTAAAGTTATGCTCCAAATATAGGAGCACCTAGTTATATAAAGTTACTGCTAACAGATCTAAAACAATATATCAATGAAAATAAAATTGTCTGAGACTTCAACACAACACTGACACAAAGGGATAGATCATTCAGACAGAAAATTAACAAAGAAATAAAGGTTTTAAATGAAATATTAGACTGGATGGATTTATTGGACATTTAGAGTTTTCCATGCTAAAAGCAATGAATCCACTGTCTTCTTCAGTGCAAATGGAACATTTTCAAAATAGATCATAAACTAGAACCTAAGTCTCAGAAAATATACAAAAAAATACAAATTGTGATAAGCATCTTCACAGACTGCAATGATATGAAGCTAAAAATTAACCAAAAAAAAGGAATCCTGGAACTAACCAACAGATGTAGAGACTAAAGAAAATGCTTCTGAACTCTTGGGTCCAACAGAAATCGCTTGTATAAGACATGTACTGTAACCAGTTTTCATCCCTAATCAAGAAAGAAGAATTTGCACAAAATACAAACTATAATTAAAAAGTACATAAACATTACATTTCTTTGTATATTTAAATTTTTTAAACCATACTCTCTCCCACAAACACCAAACCATATGATGTTTGTGTTTCTGTTCAATTTGTAATTTGTATCTTCTTCTCCTGTTTTTCTTTTTGCAAGGAATTTTACTTCCATTATTTCTTACAGTGTAGAGTTTTTTATTTTTCTTATCTAAATGTCAGTGGTCTCCTTGGTTACAGCTAAATTCTGTTTAAATACCACAACACTATAATTAAAACTTCAATTATCTGTATTTGCAGCCCCATAGGTTGTTAGATGTTGTCTATAGAAAGTGACAAATGTCTGTGTTCATACAACCTATATTTTTAGAATCAGTTACATGATCTTGAATATACTGTCAGATATTTATGGATTGGTTCACATATTTAGTGACACTCTAAATTGTTTTTTCCTTAGCCTTTTTTTTAACCTTTAGCAGTTAAAATGCTATTCTGAGTCAATTACAATACACACTATATATGGGAATATTAATTTTTATTTCCTTTACTTTTATGGAAGGGTAAACTTAAAATTATAGCACAAAATCTCAAAAAAAACCCTAAAATTTCATTCTACTTTATGCATATAATTATCATTATTTTTTGCTTTCTTGACAAAATATAGGAAGGTAACAAATTATTTGCATAGTATGATTCATACTAAAATTATTTGTTTCTATATAAATAGCAAATTAGAGCAGACACAAATTTGGAAAATATAATTTTATAATTAAAAACCAGGACATTTACATATCTACATTAGAACAATTTGTTCTATTTTTTGGAATATAAATGTAACACATAATATTCACCTATATAATTCTTAAAATTCACTTCTCTCAGGTGAAGGGTACAGAGATGATGGTGGCTATTCCATGAATTTTAATGAGTTCTTCCAGAGGACCACTTCCATCATAATGCAGGAGTCCTCCTCCTAAAAGATCTGCCTCCTCAGGACAAGTTCAAAGCAGCAGTGGAATGGAAGGAAAAGCTCCTGTATCCTGTGGAAGAGAGAGATATGGAAGTCCACCTTAAAGGGAACCCCTCTCTTCTTGAAAAGATCTTCTCCTGTCCCCATGAGATAATATGTATTCTACTAAAGACAGTTATTCAAGCAGATTATCCAAGTTCTTATGTTACAATTAAGAGAATTGTAATGATATAATGATCATTATTATGGTCATTTCAGTCTACCAGATGACTATCCAGCAAAGGGCCACAGTGATAGAGATGGCTGTGTTTGTGACTGTTGAGATTATCCAAGTGGTGGTTCCTACAGAGATTCATATGTAAGTTATGGTAACTCGTAACGTGTTCTACTTACAAGAGGGTAGGAGCAGCTTCTGTGATGGATATGGTGGAAGTCTAGATAGTTACTCATCCAAAATGACCTCTACTTAAATGGTGGTGATTGAGTTGGGAGACAAGACAGAAGGCTACCTCCTTCTGTGGAAAAGGATACCATCCTCCACATGATTCCTACAGAAGTTCAAGCCACTGAGCATCAAGAGGTGGTGCCTATGGAGGAAGTCAGTCTGATAGAGGGGGAGGCAGAAGCAGATCTTAAAAACAAACAAATCTTTGTATCAAAATCCCTTTTCAAAGAAACAAAGTAGAAGCTAATCTGTCATTACTACTCAAGTACTACTAAAAGGAAAAACTGTGTTACTTCCATAATGTTTCCCTACATAGCGTTTATGCTCTTGTGAGAGAAAAGTAAAGCATATTTACTCTTTTTTTTTCACTTTATGACATTGCTTTCAATTGTTTAATGTGTTAAGACTTGACTTCTACACTAGTGTTGTGATTTTTCCAAGCAAAAGTATCCCTGAAAGCCACATTCTGATTTCTCTCAGTAAATAAGACAGCAAATCTAAGATATCCACAAACATCTAGCCATCTGAAATTGAGAGACGAAACACTTCCTATAAAAACAAGCTAGCTACTAGAGGCTGCTTGGGGCTTGCTGCCCTTAACAATTCAGGGTGTCTTCAAACTGAAATCTCAGTGTTTACAGTATGAAAGACCTGATCAAATGTTTATACAAAAAAAGTACTATATGCCCAGTAACCTGCCCCCCCCCAAAGAGAAACAAATGGGTAATGCTGGCTATTTTAGCCTTTCTGACATTTCCTTGGGAATCTGCAGGAACCTCCCCTTCCTCTTCCCTTTCCCCTTCCCCCAATAAGATCTTTAAGAGTGTTTTAAGCAAGTACAGAATACTAAATAAAATGTCTGGCCAAAACCAAATCAAAACAAAACACTAATTTGAAAGGAAACCTGCACCCCTATGTTCATAGTAGTTCTATGTACAATAGCCAAGATATGGACACAACCTAAGGGACCAAAAACAAATGAGTGAATGAAGAAGATATAGTAATGGGATACTACTTAGCAATCAAAAAAGATAATCTCATACCATTTGCAGCAACATGGTTGGAGATGGAATGGGATTGTGATTAGTGAAATAAGCCAGAAGAAGAAAGATAAATACCACATAAATACCAAACAAAGGGTCAAAGACAAACTTTAAAATCTACCCTTGGAAGTTGATCATAGATCTGCAGCTTTCAGAAGGGAAGGGGGAGAAAGAGAGATGAAAAACAGAGTGGGTGGGAAGAAAACACAGTAAACCTTGGTATAGGACTATGTGCTACTGTTCTACTGTGATTACACCCGAGGGAGCGCAAGGATGGAGGGCAGGGGAACTTCAACAACAATTAAAAAATAATTTTAAAAATGAATACAGGCAAAATTTTTTTGAAAAAAATAACAGTGTTTTAAAACAATGCCATCTAAATAAAAAAAAAAAAAACCTAATGCCTGACAGAAAACATAGATTTTAAGAGGTTTACTTGGTATTTGTAATTGTTTTATACAAACAGTATGAAAAATATTCAATTTATTTAGTTTAACTTAAAAGAACAGAGACCTTATGGTAAAATGAAATAAACTTTTAAAATAATATTCATTCTACTATTCTAGCTCACCTGTCAACTGTGTTATTTTAGGTCAGTTATTTTATTTAGGGTCTCTTAAAAGATTTGCTTTTCAGAAAGTATATATATATATATATATATATATATATATATATATATAAAATATGTGTGTGTATATATATATATATATAATGCTTAAATGAGGGTTGCAGCATTTCCATCTTTAGGGGCTTGAACATAAGAATAACTTATTTTATTTCCACATCTTTTCTTCTTTATTTTCTCTCTATATTAAAGCAATTTTAATTGCAAAGGACTGATTTTTGAGTGGACAGTTACCTTTGTAGCATTATTTGAAAAGGATAAATGAAGCTATACAAGTAAATAGTTTATTTTCAACAGTCTGAAAATTTAATGATTTACATTTTAATTTATTAATTCAACATACCTTCATTAGAGATCAATAAGCACTAGGCATACATACATTTATGTGCTAAGTTTCCAACTGTATCCAAAATGGACAAGACCAATGCTATTTTAGGGCTTGCATTATGTGAAAGAAATCAAGTGAATGGAAGTAGACAAATAAAAATATCATAGGGTATACAGACATGTCTTAAGGAAAGTAAAAGAAATAAACAAAAGCAGGACAATGGCATTGAGACTAGCAGAGGAATCTTAGATTGAATAGTTGAGATCGGCCTCACCAAGGTGATATTTGCATTAAGATCTGAAAGGTAAGCAAGCACCATCAATTGAAATTGGGAAATCATTTTCCATATAGTAGAATAAGCATGTGTGGACTTCTGGGAAGGGAGAGACTATATTATTTCCTAGCAATTGATAGAAAGTTTATAGAACAGGAACATAACAGGAGTAGGGGTAGAAAATCATATGAGATGGTAATATGGAAAGATGGGCAGGAAACTGTATGATTAAGCTATAGTAGGAGACAACATTTTTTATTTGTATTTATTTTTCACATTTTATTCTAAGTGCAATCTAAAGGAATCTGCATGCTTTACATGATCTTTACACACATATACAGACAGAAAAATCATGCAATACTGAAAGAAGTGCTTTTCCTGACCCACTATTGTCATTTATGAATTAACTACTTGGTTTTTCTATCAAGATCATGGGAAGATTGAGAGGAGAGGAAGGTGTCAACTAATGTTCCTGAGACGAGTGATGGCTATTAAAGAAAATTACTTACTTTGAAATTCTATCCCTGGATAAGAGACCTAATATTCTGATAATATAAAAATGCCATGATCACATCTACCATAGCTGCAAGCAGAAAGGAGAATTTATATTTAAAAGTAAATAAGAGTTCTACCTACGAATACCACTGCACATGAAGTCACAGGGTGATGAAACAGCTAAGACTCTTGTGCCAGTGCTCTGCTGCTGCCCAATTTTTCTAGAGTAGATTTTCTTGGAGAACTCTCCAAAATCAATGATGCTGAATTGTATACCTGATTTTTAAACACGTTTTTCCCTTCTGTACCCCAAGGAGGGAGAATAGAAATAAAGAAAAGAACAGTTTGGGGGATCTTAGAGTAAAAATTTCTATCTTGAGAGCTGGTCCTGACTTTTACTTGCTTGTTTCTAATTTCACCTCCTTTTTTTTTTTAATGTTGAGACTTTAAAATATACATTTTGCCAAGTTTTTATGAATTTGTGATCATTGGTGTTCTGTAACTGTTATTTACTTCTTATTATTCTTTTAACCTCATAAGGGACACCTAAGAGTTTTAGAAATTTTGAGTTTGTGTGTGTTGTGTGTTTGTACAAGTTGTAGATGAAAGGTGAAGAGAGGGAGAGGTAGGTAGATGGGAGGTAGGTAGGAGAATAGTCAGGAAAATCTCTTCTTTTAGGATTGTGTGAATTTTCTGTCTGTATGAGTTCAAACACATAAATCGGAAGTTATATAATGATAGGTAACTTCATTATTTGAGTGAAAAGCATTTGCAAATACCTATGAAACAGAAAAAACAATTATTGTATTCAATGTAAAAGAGGAGTAAAAATCTACTAAGAACTATTAGAAAATATTATGCAAATTTACCAGACACAAAAGATGCCAACAGAAATGGTAATACATAATGTGTTACTGGAGAAGATAATTTAATATTGTGAAGAGGCCACGTTCCTTTAAATCAATGTATCAATTTTTCATAATCCCAATCAAAATCATATAATATTTTAAAAATTTGAAAAACACATGCTAAATTTGAAATAATATGAAATGAATAATATGAATAGTATGAAAAGTTGAAAAGCTAAGAACACCCTGGAAAAAAAAGTTAACACCAATTAATAAATCCACTGAAAGTCTACAACCATAGTATTGAACTTGAGTGAATTAATCAGTGACCTTTTCTTTCTGTAATGTTTTTTAGGGAGATTACTGTGATCAATCATTTAATTTATTGATTCTCACTTTAAACCTATTAAAATGTTCTTTGCTTTCATAAAAATTTCAACAAGTACATTTCTCATCTCTAAAAATCCAATGTGGTTGCTTATTAAACATTTATTTTATTAATAAAAATTTATCATTGCTTGCTGTTAATTTGTTTCCTCTTAATCTGTGAGTTATTAGTTGAGCGATTTCTCAGAAATGGACAATTTCCTAATGCTTCTCTTGAAATACAGAAATAGTTACTAAACTAGTATCACATCAGTCCCATTCAAAGGTCAATTTTTATCTTCCAGTCTCATGTGTAGCTCTCTTACTTTATTGCTAGACCAGGATAAGATATCCCGATCATAGTGCTGCAATAGACATCTTTTTTATAAGGACAAACAATCCTTCTCTGTGTCCATTTTATTTGTATGTATGGAATAATATCAATATCTCAACAAGCATGCTTGTTAAATTGCATTTCCTCAAATGTTGTAATTCTTCCTGATGCTGGAAGCAGATTTCTAATTTGATATTTTCTTTCAACAAGAAAAATAAAGTAAAATTATGTCATTATTTGTGTTTTTTGTATTTTTAGGTTTTAGTTTTTGGTTTTTATTTTTATTAAGTAAGTATTAAGTTTTTTGCTGTCATAAGTTGATTCACACACAATTTCCCTATATGGAATACGCAGATTTTTATTTGTGAACTTCTATGATTGTTTTTGTAAACAGTATTGTTAGTTTAAAGATATATTATTTATTTATTTCTGCATATAAGAACTGGATGTAGGCCAGAGGTGTGGAGGGTGAGAGGATTCACTAGAGACAGAGAGGGGAGCAGAACAGGCAGATCTACTCAAATACACTGCTGAGGGGAGCAGAGAGTGAGACAGGAGAGGTCTACTGTGCCATGTGGGTTAGCTCCCTGGCTGGGTATTGAACTCATGTTACAGTGACTGGTGATAGCTTGATAGCATTGAGATTTTAACCCCTGGGCCACCAGGAAGGCCCCTGTTAGTTTAATTTAAATATTTATGGTAGAAAAATATGTCTGATATTGCATAAGAATCTAGATTGTATTTTAATATCTGTTCATAATATTACTTTATTAAGCTATAAGAAATATAACTCATAAATTAAATAAAATGCTTTCTCAGGTTAATCTATTAATAAATTAACTATATTCATCAAAATGAAATGATGATTAATGCAATAAATTTTGGAAATAATATCATAAAATAACTTTTGTCCTTTTTCATTATGATATTTCAATTCCATTACATTTATTTGACACACTTCTATTTTAGATTGTTTCTTACAAATTCCAGTGATAAGGTACTGCTCTTTGATCTATTTTATTTTTAATATAAGAATTTACAATGCAATCATGTTAAATTGGATTACTTTATGAATTACTGAATATTGACTTAGTGCTTTTATTTATAATACCTAGTAAAAATTTAACCTATATAAAGCAAAAGTCATGCTAGTTTATATTAACACATAAATTTGAGAACCCCAAACAGAAATTCCACAGAAAAAAAGTCACATTGAAAAATGTTTAAAAAGAGAAACCAAAAAATAACATGCTGGAAATGAGATCACAATTATGTCAGGAAAATAAATAATGTTTTAAACAATCATATTAAAATATTTTGGTTATGTTAAATGAAAATAAAATTTAATAGGCTTATTACAAGAATGAAGTTATAACTAGTAGACAAAGAATTTTCAAATATATAAATCACTATGCATATGAATAAGTCTTACTGTTTTACTTCCTCTAACTTTGTCTGAGGGACTGAATACGATAGTCTTAGAATAGTTTACTAATGTACACGGGCTATTTTTTTCTGATTTTAAATGAATGCGTGATGCAATAAACAATGTTTAAGAAACATTGTAAGGATACTAATCATTTTTTTCTTCTTAATTATTAAAATTTTATATAATTTATTTGAACTGCTAATAGCCACTAAATTTCACCATTTTATTTTCTATAAGTATTTTGAGAATGCACAATACATTATGCAAATTTTCTCATTTGTAATGGTAATGATAATGATACTCTCTACTAATACCATCAATATTTACTGCTACTAAGTTTTCTAATTTTTATTCAAGGTGGTGCCTTAAAATAAATGATTTAATCATCCTTAAACCCAGATATATCAGTATCAAAGAAAAAATTGGAAGAATTTTTGAAAATAACATTATTATATATTAACTGCTTTTCTTGATCTGGAATAATCTCTAAACAACTTAAAAACTTACACAAAGCACGCTACTAAAAAGATTTTATTTGCCTTCATTAATGTCTATTCTGAAAGCTGTTTACTTATCCTTGGTATTGGCATTGCAAGAGCACCATTAAAGCATTTGGGTTAATCATAAACATTATTGACAGGCAATAACTGTTTTTGAAAATATCCGTCCAAAATTACTATAATAATAATATTAGTATTACAATAGAGCTGCTTAAGCTCTCAGACTATTTAGAGGAGAGGGGAAAATGTGTTGACTGCACTATTGCACATGATACTCTATTTAATTTTAATTTCATTTCAAGGTTTAATGATATACGGGATTTATACAGAAATGCTGATTAACACATAGAAACTGAAATTCTATTTGTACAGTCCACCATTTATATAGTTGACATTGCTGGAGTACAAGCAATAGAAAAACTACTTTCTTCTTTTCTCAGCATGCATCTGAAATATCCTTCATTTTTCCTACCTTCCCAACTATTTTGTTTTTTTATTATCCCTCTCACTTTCTTAGAATAGTTTTAATTACTCCACAACTGAATTTATGTCATGTACACTAAGCCCTTGATTAAACCATAATTAATATGTATTTTTATACTTCTAATAGAGGTTATATAACGTGGAGTACAGTTCTAAAATAAATGGCAAAATAAAAATATGTCCTCTGATTTCTATAAATATATGAATGATTAGCATATCACTATTGTCATTTTAGTAGTTCTTCAAGCTCTTCAGGCTGCTGCAGGAAGAACACAGCAAGCCTACTTACAGAAGATTCTGCAACGATAAACTTGATGAGAAACATTGTCCTTTCTGCACTGCTCACCCAAGGACATCTTTTCCTTGCCTGGAAACTGGATATCAACTGGTTTTCTAACTCTGTACATTACTAAACTAAGCAATTATTCTACTACTTTAGTTTTACTGTCAAGTTAGTTAAAACTAAGTGATATGTCTAGATCACCTTCTCTGTTGTCCTCTTACCAGGGTTCCAGACTGTGTGGAATCCCCCACCTGTCCTAAAGAAACTCCTCTGGATGTCTACCTCCACATCTTTTCCACTTTCCTCTTAGTAGCTCAACAGGTAGTTGCTCCATATGAGCCTTACCCAGGACCTCAGCCTCCAGGCCCTTCTCTCTACCCACCTCATGTCCAGTGAAATATGAGTTTCCTCTGTGTTTTTCTGTGTTGGTCTGTGGGATACAAAGGGTACTTTGGTGTCACCACAAGCATGGGACTATCTTGGTGTAGTGTCCTTCTGGTTGATTCTTAAATATTCTTCTTAGTAGCAAAAGAAGAAATGCCCTCCATTGCCATCTTGGTACTGTCCCCTCAATTGCAATCTTAAGTAAAGAAATAAATCCAGAATTTGCTTTTCCTATCATAAGGCTACAATTCACCAAAAATTCACAATCTTTATAATTGTTATTGTGCATAAAGTGTATGTTACTTGATATTCTAACACCTGGTACCACCTTCACCTCATCCTAATTAATCTCAGATGAAAGCTTTAATAACTGTGACATCACAAAATGACTAGAAACATTATATGCAATTTTTCACCTGCATTTTGGTTGCTCTTATCTTCAAAGAGGTGGCAAGTCAACTCTACAATCGATTCCTCTGCGTGGTTTTTTTTTTTTGTATTTTTTTTTTTTTTGGTATCATTTTGAGGCTTAGAATACTAGCCTGCATATCCCTAGAATTAAAAAAAGACGTAAAGAAAAGTTATATGTTAGATCTTTACAAGGGTGTAAGAGAAGACAAAATTGGAGAAACAACCCACACAGTGAATACTGTTGAGCTATTCAAATCTCCACAAACATGGTTGTTTACTCAGTCTTAGTGCAACATCTTTAAAGAAAGCAAAATGAAAGTAGCATATCTAGGAATGATTCATTGTAGGTAGGGAAGTCTAAAAAAGTATCTATTGGCTTCCTCCCACTGCTTACCTCACATGGTCAAATCCAAAGCCTATTCATAGACATCATCTCTTCTATGATTCTAAATCTCTAAATTAGCACTAACTGGCAACTTTTCAGACAACCAAAGCTTTGTGTACATGCGTCAAAGTACAACTGAAATAGTCTCTTCTTGCTAGTTCACATCTGCACATGAAGACAGCAGGAAAAGTGTGGGGACAGTGGGAATACATAAAGACTACAGGAATGGAGTGAGAATCTCTTGAGGCCACTCTAGCCAGGATACAGGTAATAAATATTTATTCTCCATATGTTGTATGTCATAAGCATTAGGTAAGAGATATACTATTTACCATATGTATATATGTACACACATTTCTGGACAAAAATAAATGAATAAGAAAAGATTTTACTCCAATTTTGTGGAGTATAGCATTAGAATACAGGAAGTAAGACATTTAAAAAGTCATGGAATATTTTTCTATAAAATTACATGAAAGTAACAACTGAAAATAGGCTGGGAAACAGATAAACTTATGAGCTACAACTAATGTGAATAAACATATCACTTCTATTTTATCATTTTACTTCCCCAACTTACTTGGCATAAATAGATTACAATAAGTTGTACCATATGCTTCAGCTGAGATTCATTCTCTGTTCTCCACTGTCAGGGATTGATCCCTATGAATGCTATCTAACAGTTTCCCTTGTTTATTGTTATCCCCTTGGTTGCAGTCAATGAAGGGAGTCAAGAAGAGGTCAGAGGTCAGACAATTTCTTGCCCTGCTCAATCACTGTTTCTATTCCAAAATGTTGGCAGCATCACAAATCCTTCTACTCTCTTGTCTTGTCAGAAGCTATGAGAGCTGGAGTAAGAAGGGTCAAAAGTTAAAAGACATTAAATGAAAATTCTGAACCATAAACTGAGAGAAGATATTTGCAGCATATAAAATGGACATTGTTTTAGTATAAAGAACAGGTATCGATTCCTACAATCAATGAGGAAAAGACAAATTTACTGATAAAAAATGGGCACAGAATAATTTATGTCTTTCATAGAAATGGAAACACAAATGGTGCAGAAGCATTGAAGATCCATCTCACAAAATTAGGGAAATGCAAATTAATATATTATCCATTCAATAAAATGGCAAAATATAAATCTGATAGTCCTAAGTGGCAGAAGGGCAATTAGAGGCACAGTTTTCTCATATAATGCTCTTGAGAATACTAAATTTTAAACATATATTGGAAAGTGTTTGGCACTATCTAGTAAAGTTGTACATGCATGTACCCAAAGAACTAATAATTAATGCTGACTGTATGTAAAATAATGTTATAATGGTGATGCTATTATTGTATATATTATTGTACAAGAGGAAGTTTACCAAGAAAAAAAATAGTTTTGTGGTATATTCACAAATAGGGTGGGTGCTATACAGAAGTGAAACTGAATGGACAACTGAATCCATCATAAGTTTGAATCTTAAAAATATAATAATTATTTCAAATATGTCTATTTGAATAGATAACTATATGTACATACACATAAATAAAAATCTTAAAAACAAGCTAATAATAAAAAAGCAAATTGTGCAACATATTGTTTTTAGGGACTTATACATTATACTAAAAATATACAGGCAGACACATACACACAAGAAAATAATAACATTTTATGATGATACTTATTGGAAGTAGAGAAAGGAAATATATTTTTTAGAGTTATATGCAACATTTAATTATGTTCTATCTCTTAATTTGGATAGCAGACATATTGGGGATTATTTTTGTCCTTTTTCCTTGTGTGTATTATATATATTATTTTTATGCATAAAATATCTAATAATAAACACGAAAAAACATTAAAGTTCAGATACTACATTTAAAAAGTCTTTTCATGAGTTCAGTGCATGTGTGCATGTTTATATAATAGGTTCATCTCTATGTGTGATCTTTATATGTAAACATAGTGTGATTATGCAATTATCATCCACAATACTTACATGCCAATATGATTTTTAAGCTCATTCTGAGATTCTTGTGGGGCTGAGAAATATGCCCCTCTCTGTTGCACTTAGCTTACTCCTCTTCACTTTATGCAACAACATGTGACAAAGAAAAATAGTTTTGCAGACTACAAAACAAAAGGATAAAAAGCACATATAAAATAAAGCATCCTCTTTTCCATTCTTCTCACTTTGAAAATGAAAATTGCATATGTAAAATTGTCTCTGAAAAAATATTCACTATACAGTTGTGAATAAACTATATTTAATTCTCATAAATCAGTCTTATTAGGGTGAGCTTAGCATACTTCATCCGAAGGGTCTGTCCATGGAATGTGCTTTCACTTAGCTTGGCTGTGTTTGAACTAGAGGCTTTATTTTCCAAGAAATATTTTATAAGAGTATATTTGGCATCACTAACTTAAAGCCTTCAGTAGCCTCCTCCATGGTGTTAGCATCTATAGCAGGATTTTATCAGTCCCTAGCATATAAAATTTCTGTTAAGAAACTGATTTCTGGGTATCTTATAGCTATTTTATTTCAAAATAGTAGTTAAAAGCTTGTGACTGAGAAGAGTTAAGAGTTGAGAAATACCACTACCTCTTTACTAATAAAAGATCTATTCTTAGATAATTGACAGACATTATTCATATATTCTACCACTTCAAAATTTTGTCATGGTGCTATTTAGATTTCTACATTTTCATGAAAATTCAAAACAAATATGAAAGGAGATTTCAAGACCATTATTAATTTGAAAGACATTTCTGAAAAAAAAAGGTTATAATATTTTAATAAGCTTTCACTTTTTTTTGCTTATTTTTCCTAAGAGAACAAGTTAATTTGTAAAATGTTATATGTAAAACATTACTTATATATGTATCACAAACATACATACAGCACATATATATGTGTGTGTATATAATCATTCTTACAGCTCTTAGAAAACAATATTGTTTCAAATAGTTCATATTAATCAGCTGTTTATGTAAATAGAATTTCAAATCTCTAAACCGAGGTAATTTTTTCCACTTTTCTAATAAGTAACTCTAAAACATAAGCTGGAACTAAGAGCTTACGAGGAAATCTGTAGGAAATTATCGAGGAATTAAGAGGACACATTAGAGAGAGCAATGAAGCTACATATTGTATACAAAATCAAGAAATTTCATAGGAAAGAAATTTTCCTATGCAAACAGCAACATTTCAAAGTGAAATTCAGTGTCCACTGAATCTATGCCAAGACTTGTCCTGGGCATAGAAGGAGGATACAGATATAATTTGAATATAAAGCCTGAATCTGAGAACAGTATAGATTCTTTAAGGTTAATGGATACGTGGAAATGTAAAGTTGAAGGGATAATTCAAGAACAGTAGGAAACAATTGTGGAAATAAATTTCAGCATGATACATTTTCTACTTTTTCTCTAAAGAATTCTCAGTTTTTTACTAGCAATGATTCACTTGAGCAATTAATCTCCTAATGTACTATTCAAATTTCAAAAATAAAATGTAACTTTGATTCATAGTCTGTGAATTTAACATTTAATGTATACAATTTGAGGGAAGAGTTACAAAGAGAATCTCAAAGGCTCTCTCCAAATTAACATTAATTTACTACGCAAATCAAAACCACAATGAGATACCACCTCACACCTGTGAGAATGGCACACATTAAAAATACAGGCAACAAACAAATTCTGGAAAGGATGTGGAGAAAAAGGAACTCTTCTACACTGCCGGTGGGAATGTGAACTGGTCCAACCACTCTGGAAAGCTGTATGGCGATTCCTCAAACTGCTAAACATGGAGCTTCCATACGACCCAGCAATACCACTTTTGGGAATCTACCCAAAGGACACAAAAACACTAATCCAAAAGGATACATGCACCCGTATGTTCATTGCCGCACTGTTCACAATAGCAAAGGTGTGGAAGCAACCCAGATGTCCAAAAATAGATGATTGGATCAAGAAGATGTGGTACATATACACAATGGAATACTATTCAGCATTCAAAGAAGATAAACACATGCGATTTGCAGCGACATGGATGGAATTAGAGGGGATCGTACTCAGCAAAGCAAGCCAGAAAAAAAGAGAAAAATATCGAATGGTTTCACTTATAACAGGACTATAAGGAA
>PVIJ01013492.1:0-44918 GCA_004024925.1 Scalopus aquaticus
GTCTTTCACTTCCTTCGCTTTGAGGGATGTGTCTTTCAAGATTTTGCTGAGATGTATGTCGTGTAGAGTTTTGCCTATATTTTCTTCTATGCATTTTATGGTTTCAGGTCTTACATCCAGGTCTTTTATCCATTTTGAGTTGACTTTTGTGCAGGGTGTGAGGTAGTAGTCTAGCTTCATTTTTTTGCATGTGGCTGTCTAGTTTTCCCAACACCATTTATTGAATAGACTGTCCTTGTTCCACTGCATTTTCTTTGCTCCTTTGTCAAAGATTAGTTGTTTTAACCTTTATCTTAAAGTGGAAATCTATTAATATTTGTGTCTTTGTTAGTTTGCTCTGTCAAGATGTGTCTGTCTTAGATACTGAATTTATAAGGACACAATACCCAATTGTGATCAGTATTTTATAGTTTATTTCATTGTATGGCTTGGATTGCATTAAAATACTTAAATAATGGTTTAAAATTTGGTTTTCTTTCTTTTTAGTTTTAAAGAATAATTTTTTGTTTTTCTATTGCATAAGTTGAATGGGGCAGCTTGACTGTCTGGAGCTGTCAGGGAAGGTTTTCGCAGAAAGCAGTTTAGTAGAAGAAATACAACTTCGAAAGGATGCTTTAGGAATACAGAAAAACCCTTGTAAATGCATAGGAGTATGACAGCTTGATATACTGGAGGACATTTAGGTGGTAAGATAGGCAGGTGTGGGAGCTGTGAGAGACGACCTGGACAGAAAGGCATATGCCAGACTTAGAAGGTAGTCATGACGTCACTGAAAGACCTTAGCAAGAGGACTCCTGGGACCTTCCTGGTGGCACAGGGCTTAAAGACAGCGCTATCAAGCAATCAACAGCCACTGCAACATGAGTTTGATCCCCAGCCAATGGGCTGACCAACATGGCACAGCAGACCTCTCCTGTCTTACCCGCTGCTTGCCTCAGCAGTGTATTTCAGTGGATCTACCTGTTCTGCTCCCTACTCTGTCTCTGGTGAATCCTCTCACCCCCAACACCTCTGGCTTGCACCTCAGTTCTTATGTGCATAAATAAATAAATCTTTCAAAAAAGAGGGGTAGTGGACATATGAAAAGATTCTATGGTAGGCAATCAGAATATGTTTACTAAAGAAATTGAATTCAATAATTAATAACATTCTGAAACAGAAAACCCAGATGGACTCACTGGTGATTTCTACCAACCATTTAAAAAAATATACCAATTCCTTACAATCTGTTCCAGAAGGTAGAAGCAGAGGGAATGCTTCCTAACTCGTTCTGTGAGGACAGCACTGCTCTCACACCTGTGTCAGACAAAGATATAGCAAGAAAACCACAGACCAATATCTCTCCTGAACATCAGTGCATAAGTTCTCAATAAAATATTAGTAAATCAAGCCCAACAATGTACAAAAAGAATTATATACATTTACATATAAAATAGTTCAACATTTGAAGATAAATTAATGTGCTCCATCCCGTCAACAGGCTGAAGAAGAAGAAGCACATGTTAGAAATACCACAGTTAGCCAGCCTTGGAGTGGACAGGCGAGCTGAGCATAGCAGAGGTTTATGAATATAGTTCTGTGGCCCAATCCTCAGGCCCAGAATAATGGAGTGTGGTGGCTGGAATGAGCAAGTGTAGCAGTTACAGTGGCTGTATCACGGAGAACAGAAAGTGTGAGCAGCATCAGAGGCCAGGCCTGGGTGGTGTCAGAGGCCAGGGTGCATGGACAGGCAGCTTTTAACGGCCCTGGTGCCTTTGACGGGTCCCAGTAGCTGTCAGACCCAGTGGGCATGGCAATGTAGCTGCTGTTTTGTTCATTAGCAACTCCAGGGGAAATCGCCAACAGAGGAGCAAAGTGATGTCAGCCACGTGGATAACCAGGAGAATTATACTGGATAGCATCCATGAGGTGGCCCTTGGGACACGCAGAGCTGTTCAGCAGGGAGATGAGCTGGAGAAGTGCAGATGAGGGCAGCATCTGAAAGACAGATTTGGGATCGACCTTATCCTCGGGCTGGTGTGATCTGGGGAAAACGCCGCGTCTTAGCAAGAGTGCTTTGTTTTACTAAAATAGTGAAGAAAGGACCCTTTTCAGGCAAAGGACACTCAAGGGACAAGTGATGGATATAGTTTATAGGAAAGGCAGAGAGATGATGACAGATGACTCACTGACAGAGAAATTCCAAAGATACTAGGGAATGCTCTGGGTATTTCCCGAGGAAGCGGACCTCTGGCAGAAGTAGGTGCTGCATGGGTGGTGGAAGGACCAGTTATCCACGCCACGGATATGATGAATCTCTACATTTAGTCAAGTCTTCTTTGATGTGATTTTTTTTTTTGTGGTGAACACTGAGATTCAACTAAAGATGAATTAAAAGCTTATTCTTGATAGAATCCATATACCCTGAAAAGTTAAAATGGTTTAAATGTAAGGGTTTCTTTTAATTTGTTCTGAACATAGGGGTGTGGTTACTAAAAGTTAGTCCAACTGTATGTGGAAATTAAAGGAATAGTGATTGTTTGTTCCTTTTAGTTTTTTAAAATATAAAAATACAGCCAACTCTTTTTGGTCACCCCACATTGCAGAAATGGAAACTCTTGTTTTTGATGGGGAAATGGAAACTTTGTTCTACCAGAAGAAAAGACATTCAGAACTACTGCTGTGTGTGGCTCTGTTTTCATTATTTATTAACCAAATATACATAAATTGAAAAGAAAATAAAAAGACAAATGATTACACTAAGTCATGGAAAAGTCTGTGTTACAAATCTGCATGTCATAAAATTAAGGGGTGATTTTAGGCAAATTCCCTTAACAATGGTAAAATTAAATTGTGCTTAATAGTCAATGAAATGATTGTAATTCAGCATAGTACAACTATCTTTTTTTTTTTAAAGATTTATTTATTTATACATACAAGCTGGGGTACAGGCCAGAGGCGTGGGGTGGCGAGAGGGTTCACCAGAGACAGAGTGGGGAGCAGAACAGGCAGATCAGAAATACACCGCTGAGGGGAGCAGCGGGCGAGGCAGGAGAGGTCTGCCGCACCATGTGGGATTCTCCCCGGCCGGGCGCCAAACTCGCAACGCGAGCTGCCTACAGCTCCACAGCGCAGCGCTCAACCGCTGGGTCACCAGGGAGGCCCCAACTATCTTTTTTTCAAGATTTATTTTTGCATACAAGAACTGGGGTGTAAGCCAGATGTGCAGGGATGGGGGGGATGATAGGATTCACCAGAGACAGGGTAGGGAGCAGAACAGGTGGATCTACTGAAATATACTGCTGAGGGGAGACTGGGAATGGAACCCATGCCGCAGCAGTTGGCGATAGCTTGATAGCCTCCCTGTGCCAGTAGGGAGGCCCCCAGAACTATCTTTTTTTTTTTTTTAAAGTAAAGCTATCCTATTTTTATTGAGTGACAATGTAGTAATAAATAAAAATGTTTGGTTTTGTTCATTACTTTTTTCCCTTGTAAATGTAACCAGTTTTATGCTCCCTTACATTGTCATTGAATCATTCTTCCCTCATGTCAGGCAATTTATTCAGGCAATGAGTTCATCAGAAGACTTTTCTGAGAATTTTAGACCTTCGAAAGTGGCAGGAAGTTGATTATTGCCTAATAGTACCAGTAGGTGGATTGGGTATGCAAATTTTTGTGACTGTAAGGATATTGAACAGCCCAGTGGTGGTATTTAGTGGAGTCCATGTTCAGAGACTCTTCCTCTCAGGATTTTTGATGTGACCCTTAATTTAGTAACAGTTGAACACAGTACTATCTCGAGGACAGAGGGTAAAATGCAGAGAAAAGAACAAAAGATGTCATTTTCTCGGTCTTGAAGTGCTCTCATGTAATTTTAGAACTGATATATTTGTCTTTGACATATTTTTACTGCTCTCATCTGCTTCTCTTCTACTTTATAGTCTTGGTGCTAATTACCCTATTACTACATTGTTCCAATCCATCCAAGGTTCAGTCTCTCATCAGTGCCCTCTTGACACCAGAATTCCTTACATTTCTCTCCTGAAGAGAGAGCTCTCTGATGTTAGGAAAAAAGTAACTTCACTGAGTTGATTTGCCCTGTGTACATGGATTTTTATAGCCAACCTCTTAACATCTTCAGACATAGTTGTTATTTTTAGAAAGAATGCCTGTTTACACTGTGTTGATTTAAATTTGAAACAATTTCTATTATTTTAAGATGGAAGAAAAAGTCAGGCAGTTTCAAAGGACTTTTTTTTGTTTTGTTTTTGGTAGGGGTGAAGACAGCATCATCCTCTCTTGGAGACCAGTTCTGCATGTACTTAGTAACTTAAGCTGTCCAGCTTTCCCGCAGCTTTACTTAACTAGGCAGGTGAGTCTGTTTGCTTTTAAGCTCTCAGTGATTTCACAAAGTCTCCTTTGAGGATGGTGGTGGGGATGCTGATCTTGGTGTAAGGGTTATTTGAAAGACAGGTCTTCCTGTACCTTGTTTTCTAGGTTACTAGGTATCTTTGTTATTGGCTTCTTATCTCAAGAGATTCAGCAAAGGGAGATAGATAAACAGTGAAAGAAAACTGTGTAATACATACTATAATTTAAAAAGCTTCCTTAGAGGAAGTGACATTTGACATTCATTAATTTATTCAGCAGATATTTGCTCTGCGTAAGTATAACCTAGGTGCTGGGGGTACAGTGATTAATAAGACAGACATGGCGCCTGACTCCACAGAGCGTACAGTCTAGCGGTTCCAGAGAGTGGTTTGTCAGGGAAATGAGTATTTCCCAGAGACCAGGCAAAAGGAGAGACTTCCTTTCATGTTCCATGATGGTAAAGTGGCCGTCCATTCTCTGAAATAACAAAATAGCTAATCATGTTATCTCGTGTGTTCATCTGGGACCGTGCACTCACCGGAGAAGCTCTGGAGAGCTCTCAGATAACTTGCCATGGACCAATCTAAAGGGAAACAGGAGGGACTGAACCATTACTGATACCTTTAATGGTGTGGTATATGTCAGGCTGTGGTTTTCATAAGACTGAAAGTCCATGAATTACCGGACAACTGAGTTTAACTCGTGTTGCAAAGTCTGGGTCAGTGATGCTTGGATGAATAGTAAAGTCAAAGCTTGCAAATCATATATTATTATCTTCTTTATCATCAAATTTTATGTTTCTTAATTTCTTAAGTTCAGCAAGATGTTGCATGAAATTTTACATATATTTTGATAATATCGACAATAATTCCACCTTAGCCTTTTATTTATTTATTTTTAAAAGATGTATTTATTTATACATACAAGCTGGGGTACAGGCCAGAGGCGTGGGGCGGTGAGAGGGTTCACCAGAGACAGAGTGGGGAGTAGAACAGGCAGATCAGAAGTACACTGCTGAGGGGAGCAGCAGGCGAGGCAGCAGAGGTCTGCTGCAACATGTGGGATTCTCCCCGGCTGGGCTTCAAACTCGCATCGCGCGCTGCCGACAGCTCCACAGCGCAGCGCTCAACCGCTGCGCCACCAGGGAGGCCCTCCCCTTAGCCTTTTACTAAGTCATTGTAGACCTTTTTCTTTTAAAACATTGAGGGTTCTCTATTAATTAAAAGGCAAGATATTAATTATAATCAACACACATAAAAATTTGGATAGAATATTTAAAGCTGAAATTTAAAATTTAGTATTTTGAGAATTTAAATTCTATTAAAAATTTTATGAAAGTAAAACTAATTGCAATTCTAGAATCAGTCTCCTCTGTTAATGTAAAAATGAATAGATTGCTGTGCACATATTGCGTCTACACATATTCACACAGATTTAAAAGTAATGTGATTTTTTTTTTAATATCACACAGTGTTTCTCAGCTGCCACATAGAACAGTGGGAATAGTCTACTAATTAGTGATTATCATTGGATACTCCAGCTAGAATCCAAAGTGAGGTAAAAAATGGACATTTAGTGCTCTGAGACATTGATAGACATATCCCATTCTTGCTCTAAGAGAGGAAGGGTTTGTCAGACCGGTTTGCCTCTTTTCTCACCCCAGAGCTTTTGCTGTTCAGATTCTTTTGGCAGCAAAGTCTGTCTCTGACAATAGGAGCACAGCCCACCCACCTATATATGTGGGGACTATATGCAGGGACTGTACCTTTCATTAGGAGGAGAGGAGCAAGAGATGTGAAGAAGCCTCTCTCTGAAGCCTAAATCAAGTCAGCATCACAAAAGGAAATATTGAAGGTTCTAGAGTGCACTGTGCCAGCAATGAGTGCTGGGCTGAGTGTTCTCTCTGACATGTAAGGCCTGCTGATGTGGAGCCCAGGTTGGTGCTGGGTCTTAGCTCTCAGTGTGTGCATGCTCACTTCATACTTCTGCTTTCCAGCGGGGCGCTTGATCCCGAAGCTATTCTGTCTTGTGTTCACAAGTTCTAGTCTTCTGCAGGGGTAATTACTCAATGCCATGAGTGTGCTCCTTGTAGCATTTTAATTTTTTAAAATATATTTTGAAATTGTTATTTAGATTTGCAAACAATTGCAGAGATAGTGCGAAGTTCCTGTATACTCTTCCCCAAGCTTTCTCCAGTGTTAGCATGTTCCATAATCAAATTGTACTTATCAAAACTAAGAAGTTAACATGAATGAACACTGTCAGTGAAACCACTGATTTCATTTCCATTTCACAAGTCTTTCCGCTTTTGCCTTTGTTCTGTGTCAGGATATTACATTGTAGTTGGTTACCAGTCTGTCACAGTTTTTTGGTCTTTGCTTGTTTTTCACAACCTTGGTAATTTTGAAGAAATTGCTGGTCATGTATTTGTAGGCTGTCCCATAATGTGGTTTTGCCTGATGCTTTGGTTTGTCATGATTACCTTGGAAATACGGGTCTGGGGAATGGATGCCACAGAGGTGAAATGACCTTTTTATTGCATCTGTCAGGGGTACGAGATGTCAACATGCCTTATGGCTGGAGACCTTAACCTGGGATGCCTGGTTAGGGTGGTGTCTGCCAGGTTTCTCGCTTTCCACGCCCTCTCCTTTGGAAGAGAGTCACTAAATTTAGTCCACATCAAGGGGTGGGGGATGTATTTTAAAACTGTATTCTGTCATCCTTACCAAGCATCCCTCTTTAGCCCCCACTTCCAAAGGTCCACGTGGCTCTTGAGATGTTGAAGACTCCTTGGTGTGCGTCAGTGTAGCTCCTGACTTTCCACTATCTCCCAAGCCACTTTTCTGCAATCCTGCTTTCCAATTGTTGTTATTGATTTCTCTTATCTCTGTATTTTTGGGCTTAAAAAAAACCCCTGTACTGTTGTGGGACTTCAGAGGAGTTAAAATTGAATTAATGTCTTCAGGTGGCCATCGTTATCTGGAAGCCTCTGGAGAAACATTTTTTAATCATGAAAATTGACATTTAATCTGTGTTTGAATTTGCCATTTCTATTTGTCTTAATCCTACCACCGAGACAACCCATGGTATCCCTGAATGTTCTTCCCCCCATGCTCCCGTATTGCATAAGGTGTGTTAATCTGTCAAGAAACTCAGTTCACAGCTACAGAAGAACTCTAGACTTCTAGAGTTGATTGGTGTGAATGGTCCTGGTTATCAAAGGTAAATTAGGGTTATTGCTATAAACTAGTCTTACAAAGATATGGGTTGTTTCCTTTTACATGTTTAGTTAACAGTGAACTTGGCAGGCTTAGCTAGCTCAGGAATGAAAGTGTGGGTTACTCTGCCAGGCCAAGAAACTTACCCAGCTTCCCTAGCCAAAAGCAGAAGGGGCGATACAATATCTACGGTGGCTTCTTGACAAGAACTTGACGACTTGCATAAATGAGAACTATAGCCCTCCATATATTAGCTCTTTCTTTCTTCCTCCCTCCTTTGTCTTTATTTTTTAAAAGATTTAATTTTTTAAAGAGCAATTTTAGATTGATGAGAAAATTGAGAAGACGGCACAGAGATTTACTCTATACTGCACAACCCCTTCCCCCCTACCCTGTGCCTAGCTCCCTCATTATTGCCATCACTCACCAAAATGGAATAATTTTTAAACAAGGATAACCTATGCTGATGCATCATAATCACACAAAGTCCTTAGTCTACGTCGAGGTTCACTTTTGGTGTTGAACATCTGTGGGTTTGGACAAACATGGAACCATCATTATATCATGCGACTATTTTCACTGCTCTAAAAATCCTCTGTGCATGGACTGTTCTTCTCTTTCCCCCGTCCTCTGACAACCACTGACCCTTTTTGTCTCCTTAGTTTTGCTTTTTCCAGACTGTCATAAAGCTGAAATTAGACAGAATGTGGCATTTTTTTTCATCTCTTGTTTTCCTACAGTGTTATGTAAAGTATTAAAATGGGTTGTGTTTATCATTTAATGACTAGGTTGCAGTGTTTTCTTTCTATGCATTTTTATAACTTTCATTCCTTTCCCAGTAGTGCTATAATGCAATAGGTAATGCATCTATATAGCTCAGAAGTCAAAATGATCTAAGAATATGTATTGAGAATTTCCCCTCTTGTCCCTGTCTACTTTATTCTCCCTTCACCTGCTCCCTCTTACTAACCACATTTCTAGTTTCTTGCACATCTTTTGGTATTTATGCAATACGAACATACATCCTTATTCTTCCCCTTCTTATGCAGAGGTAAACAGGCTACTTGTTCTGTGCTCTGTCTTCACTGAGTTTCCTTGTTTCTCTTTACAGCTTTATGGATGTCACAGTGTTTGTTTAACCGAACTCACACACAGTGACTTCGATTTGATTCTCATTTTTGCCTTTACAAACCATCCTACAGTGAATGACCTCATACAAAGCTCACTTTGAGGGTGTGTGGGTATATCTGTGTATAAATTCCCAAAATGGGCATATTGCAGAATATTGACTTAGTCAGCTGTATCTCAAGTATGATTAGTTCTCATCTGTTTAAATAGTCAGGGGCAATCACGAAAACAGCAACCACTTCTAAATAGTATTTGCAACAGAGAAAATATAATTCAGGGAAGTGGTTACCAGGTGAGAGAGGAAACTGAGGGCCTGAGAGAGCGAAGCAACCCAGAGATTAGTAACAGCAGAAGAACCACCGCTGGCCCAGAGAGACAGAAAGAAGAATGCCAGAGCTGGCGTCATCTGCTGGATTCTAGGGCCTCTGAGGACTGTCTGGTGGGAGTGGAGCCATTAAGGGGATGCCACGACTGCCAGAGAAGTTCCTGAGATAGAAGTTCCTGGCTTATTCCCTCCCTCCCCTGTCCTCTAGTCTTCCAGAAATCAGCCTGAGCGTGCGAGTTAACAGAGGTCAGCTGCCTGCACAGCAGAGCAAAGCCAGGGAAGGGCAAGGAATGGATCTGAGGAAAAATGGACTTAGAATCCATATATCCCACCCCTTTTGCTACTCACTATTTATGTTCATCCTTTTGTCCGTGTTCGGCATCTTCATGCTGTCATGCAGAGGTTCTCTCCCCTTCCCCCTGGACCAGAAGAGAGGAGCCCCATGGTCTTCGTATCCACCTCTCCAGTTCAGGAGCTCCTGTGATGCTCATGCCTCTCTACCAGGTCCAAATGGGACTTTCTTTGCCCTGGTGACCTATGAATGAAATTGTAGACTCAGTTTCTTCAACATTTCATACAAAACCGTAAAAGAAGGGAAAGGGGAAAAGGTAGAAGTCATTGCTTAATATGTGTATTACCAAAAAAAGTCATTGCTTAATATGTGTATTACCAAAAAAATGTCATTGCTTAATATGTGTATTACCAAAAAATAATTTAGTGCTCAATCCTTGTTGCTGTAAAAGGTCAGAAGGCAACAGTTGATGGTTAGCACTTCCTTCCTCTCCCACTTACTCCATGTTTCTTTTGTTTTGGGCTAGCGTGATGGTTTGGGTTCTTTCCTTGCAGGGGCTTTATCATTAAGGACACACTCACAATAGAAGACACCCTTGGTTTTCCAACAGAGAGATTTCACTATAAGTTGAAGCAGTTGTGGATCATTGAAAGGAAAAAAGGGCACAGGAACTACTAGAAGAAGCTACCACTCCTAAGACTGGGGAGAAAAAGAAGCTCAAAGGAGACCCACCTGAGATCCTTGTTGAGAGGCCACTGCCTAACTTGCTGATATATTTGAATAGGTATGTTGAGGCTGGTTCCAGAAGTGCCCCCCAAAAGTTGAATATTAATTATAATTGAAAGCCACTTGTCAGGGAAGGAGCAGGTCCCCTCTCTTGCTTTCTGTTTCCCAGAGTTCAACAGGAAGTCGGCTGGCAACGTAGAAACATAGTTGGCATTGTCCCTAGAGCCACAAAGTAGAATAGAAAAATGTGGTCTTAGTGGTGCTAAAAGCCAGTGGTTTAGTAATGGCCCGCTCACCCCAGTATCTACACACCAGCTCTACACATATTTGAACTTCCATTCAGGACTAGCAAATTGCAGCTTTTCTTTCACAGGATATGACTGTCCTTTGTAGAAATAGACTCTTTTATCTTTCTCCCTGAAATAGAAGCCTCCCATTAATCTCAGGATGAGAATTACCTCTCAAGTTCAGTTGGAGTCCCTCTTGAATATTCAGTAGCCTAAGGATGGAATTGTAAAGTGAAAAGAAAGATGAGTTATCTGCAATAACACATAAATGTACACTTATATTAAACAAGGAAGAAAATAATGTTTAGCCATTTGTCCTTTTTTCCTGCATGGTCATAAGCCTATAGCTAATATGTGTCACTTCCTTCTTCTCTCATTTCATGGCCCCCTTTCTCTCAGCTAGCACCTGTACCAGGTGGTGTAATCCAGTGCCACTCCTGAAGGGTCTGAATCTCCTGGCTCTGCCTTTTCTTGGTTACTGTCATTTTCTGCTACGTTTTGCAGAGAACATAGAGGAGAAAACGAACAAAGGGGACAGAAAGGACAGAGTTGGTGATTGCCAGCCTGTGGAGTGGGAGGAGAGAACAAAAACCTGTGTTTTAAAAATGTCGTGCCCACAAGTAAAACCACACACAGCTCTGGCTTGAGTTTCAGTAGTCACGTAGTTACCCACTGTCCAGGTTCACCCTGGAGCCTGAGACTTCCTGTGCTAGCCCTAGGAAACGCCCTGGCAACCAGACAAATTGCCCATGAATCGGTGGGCAGGTTAGTGATGGGTGTAAGGTCGAGCGATAGAAGAAGGCAAGGAAGCAGAGGAGAATGTAAGATAAAGAGGCCTTTATTAGCAACTCCCGGCGAGGTTCACAGATCCCAGGTGGGGGTCTGTGGAGTTGGACCCAGCAACCAGGAGGGTGGGCTTTTATAAGGGGTGAAGGAATTCCAAGGGTGGGGGCAACTCCATTTGGAGCTGGTGGCCTTGCAGGTGCATTCCCCGTCTGGGTAGTGGGAACATGAGCTGCTTTCCAAGGTCACACATCTTCGTCGAGATTCTTCACAGCACCCTTATTGTTGGGGAGGGGTGGGTTGAGCCTAACAATGGGTGTTTCTGGGAAACCAGCCCCTAGGGAGTGAGCAGTCGAGATGCCTTAAACTCCGTACAATGAGAGCAGCTTTATCATGGCTGTGAAGTGGGAGCAACTGTTCATGTGGGGAGATAGTAGCTGCCATTCAAATCACCCCCAGCCCTGAACCCATGGGCCCAATGGAGGCCTCTAGGGAGAGAGGCGGTTGGCAGTGAAGTAGGAAAGAACAGTGTCATGCATTTGTGACCCTGCTTGTAGAGTGTGGTCCAGAGGGGACAGATTCTGTCTCATCATACGCCACCCACTAGCTCTGGAAGCTTGAGGGCTTTAGTGCTTGCTGACTTCAGTTGAGGATAGATTGGGACCCGTAGGGGGAGGAGGGACTTGCTAACATGGTCTGGCATGAGGAAGAACTGAAATAACTGGCAGGGCAGCATAACGTTGACACAGGTGGGGTATGCATGAGTGAAACCTGAGTTTTACAGAAAATATAACCTCAGCAGACTTGGGCTGTCGGAGGAAACTTGGTAACACTAGACTTTTCTCTAAGCACTTGGCATCGGGAAAAGGATTGGTGGTGAGGGTTCCTTTCTTTGTAATCTTGTGCCACCTAGTGTTAATTCTCATGTACTTCTTTTTGTCTTGGATAGTTAAGGGAAGGGAGATGAATAGACTGTTCACTTGTTCATTCCACAGATTATCAGCGAATACCATCAGTATGGTCACTTTTCTGGGCATTGGGATTGTAGCGGTGAACAAAACAGACAAAACCCTTAAAGTCATAGAAGGTTACATTCTTGTGGGAAGACAGTTTATAACTAATTAAGCTCCATAGAACTGTGTGTTGTATAGTTATAAATGTTAAGGAGAAAAAAAGTAAGGGAGGAGGAAGTAAGTGTAAAATTTCAGGAGGGAGGGTTATAATTTCAGATCAGGTGACCTCACCAAGAAGATGACTTCTGGGTGATAAAAAATGATAGTGAGGGAGCATTCCAGGCAGAAGAAATAATCTGTGCAAGGGTCCTGAGGTGGAAATGGCTTTTCCTAGAGCTTTTCTGGTCTGTCTTTGGTGGTTCTGATATAGGGCAGGAAGGGGCACTAAAACTGGCAAAGGACACTGCCCAAATAGTTTAGTGGTCACTGTCTGAGTTTTTCACATATGTGCATAATAGTAAGACTGCTCAGGCTCAGAGAACGACAATAATGAGGTTTATTTAACAAACCAGGGAAAAACAAAGAATTACTGTATATAGCCAAAAATGGCCATTTACCTGAACCAAAGCAGTGTCCAGTCTTTTTAAGCCCTAACAAAAAGCAGCTAAGATGCCTTCTTCCCACCACTGAGGATGCAGAGCTCCTCTCCAGAACAATAGGCCACATGCCCAAGATGGCGTCTTCCTGCCTGGAGCATGGGGCAGCCAGACTATAGGCCGGGTTCCAACTCACCAAGACAACAGAAGACACAACAGGAGATGCTCCCAGAGCTGCCGAGATTCCCCGAAGTGGCACCAGACAAGCAACACTCAAAACAGCAGCTGCAGCAGCCCAACAGACGGCCACACTCATGCAGCTCAGAGAGGTGCCTGGCTCCAGGTCTTTGCCGTCTTTCCTCGCCTGCAACAGCAGCAAAACTGGGAACAGTTTCAGTTGCTTGGCTAATTGTAAAGTCTCTGAACTTTTCCTCTCTGAGGTTGGCTGCTGGAGGCCTCCACCTCTAAAGGCCCACAACAGTCTTCTGGAAGGTCTGTGTGGTGGGGGCTGAAATCGCTGACCTGGAAGTCGCTGAAGATCCTAAATGCTGGATCCCAAATGCTGATAGCTCAAATGCTGAATTCAGAAGACTGAATGAATCCGTGCCCCCTCCTGCAGTCCCTTATATTTCTTTTTTTTAAAAAATTTTATTTATTTATGCATACAAGCTGGGGTGTAGGCCAGAGGTGTTGGGTGGTGAGAGGATTCACCAGAGACAGTGGGGAGCAGAACAGGTAGATTGACTGAAATACACTGCTGAAGGGAGCAGTGGGCGAGGCAGGGGAAATCTCCTGCGCCATGTGGGAATCTCCCTGGCCGGGTATCGAACTTGTGCTGCAGTGGCCACCAGGGAGGCCCCCTTATATTTCTTATCAGTTGCTTCACCCCAAAGTGTGATACTTTTTAAGCATTTTCCCTGGGGCTATCTATCCTCACCAGCAACCCCCTCCAGGGGCCACCACCTGTAACAGTCTTTGGCTTCAGCCACCGGTTAACTTCTGAGTTGTATTCCTCTCCAGTACCTATCTAAGACATAAGGGAAATGAAAAGAAATCCCAGGAACTCACTGCCAAGTTCCCCCTCCCATTCTAAGGTCTCTAGCAAGTCTGCCTCCCTCTTCTACCTTTCAGAGTCCTAGAGTTGTGATTATTTCCATGATCCTGGCAGTATTTAGAGGGGAGTAACTGAGTCTGTGTCATCTTGTCTAGGACTGTAAGTCTCAAAGAAAGCATACTATTTTATACTTCTTTCCGTGATCCATTTCTTTTATCTCACATTTCATTACAAACAGCAAGGAAAAAGCTCCTATTTATATAACCAGGCTCATCAGCTGCATGTTCTGTTTGTCCACATGAACTGGAGTTGATGATGTCATGCTTTCTGTCGCGTCATAGCAAAGATCCCCTTCCCCCACTTTGCAGTGATATGTTCCTCACTTCCTTTTGAGCTCTCACTGGCAGTGCCCTCAGAGTCTAGATGTTCCTAATAGTCTGTTCAAGTTAATTTAGGCTTTCTCTGTCATGCTCCCTGAAATCTATTTAATGGCCCAGTTCCTAAACTACTTCCACAATTTTACATATTTTTTTGAGCAGCCCTCCACTTTCGGTTGTAAAATCTGTACTGTTTCTATTGCTGCATAACAAATTACTCCTAAACTCAGTGGCTTAAAAACAATACACATTTACGATCTCACAGTTTCTCTGGGTTAGGAACCTGGGTGTGATTTAGCTGTATCTTCTACCTTCTGGTGTTTCAAAAAGCAGCAGTCAAGGTGTTGGCTGGAGATGAGGTCTCATCTGAAGACTCAGTTGGGGAAAGGTCTGCTTCACATCACCTATGTGGTTGTTGGCAGCATTCAGTTCCATGAGGATTGTTGGCCTGAGCATCTCAGTTCCTTTCTGCCTGTAAGCTGGTGATTGTCCTGTGTTCCTGGCTGTGAGGGCCACTAACATTTCAACTTGCTTCATCAAGGGCAGCAAGAAAAGAGTCTCCCAGTCAGACAGAAATCACAATCTTATGTTGCGTAGTCCTGAAATTGATAGCCCATTCCCTGTGTCATACCCTGTCATTTGGAAGAAAGTCACTGTATTCAGCTCACACTCAAAGTGGCTGAGGGAGTGGGGAGTGGAGATATGGGCATCAGGGCAGGTGAACATTAGGGCATTGCGAAGGCCACCTGCAACAGTCATCATCACTATTCCTTATAGTTTTAGTGTTCTAATAGCCAGTCATTTATGCCTTTTATAGAATACTTAACCTCAGTTTTTTTCTCATAAGAGGATTAAATAGTAACTTATTAAGGATTTAGAACCTCCAGTTCTTATAATTATGCTAGAATGCCTCACAAATTTATGGAAACAGTCAATGTGACTACTAAAGATTTCATATGGAGGTGATTGCCCCCTTTTCTGAACCATCATGGCATTTTAACCACATCTTCCTTATGATTTTTAATACTTTAAAACTTGTGAAAGGGATGTTTCTGAATAGTTTTATCTCCCTTGTTGCTAGATTGTAGGCCCCGAGGATGAATTTTTTTAAAAGATTTATTTATGCATACAAGCTGGGGTGTAGGCCAGAGGGGTGGGGTGGTGAGAGGATTCACCAGAGACAGAGTGGGGAGCAGAACAGGCAGATCGCCTGAAGTACACTGCTGAGGGGAGCAGCAGGCAAAGCAGGAGTGGTCTGCTGCGCCATGTGGGAAGCTCCCTGGCCACGTATCGAACTCGTGCTGCAGTGGCTCCGGATAGTTACATAGTGCTGCGCTTAACCTGTTGTGCCACCAGGGAGGCCCAAGGGGTGAATTTTTTAAAAGATATTTTCCCATCTCTGCTCCAAGAAGAGTACATTTGCCATGGAGTTCAATAGATATCTATTTTAAAAATCCATGCAGCATTGAAACAATGAAGTCAGCACATCTCTTTGTAAGAATGAATGTAAGACACATATTTGATAGAATGTACCTAATTCACCTAAATTCCGTCAGATGCTAGATAGATCAAATACTAACTGAGGTATCACAAACAATTTATATCCCAACACTGAAAAACAGGGTGAATATTTGATAAGAACATTAGTGAATATTTATTTTTTTCCCTTAATTTATCCCTTTGGCGTCATGTGTGTCTCTATTGATCTGTTTGTCTTTATTTCTTTACTAGATTTGAGGTTTGTTTCTCCATAAAACATTCAGCTTATGCCTCCAAATATATTTCCAAATTACTTATACAATGTAAGTGTGCATTAACATTGAATTATCATCTCTGTATTCTTAATCCAGTATAGATAGAGATGCTCCAGTTTGCAAGGAGAAAAACAATTTTACTTTCAAAGATTGTACATTTGGTAAGTTTCTGAAACACTGACAAATATATTAAGTTTTATATTCGAGGAACTATTGTGACCCCTTCACTGTAAACATCAAGTCTTGTCTGCCGTCTGTTCTATCTTGACATATTTGATTTTGGAGGAATTCTAAAATTTGGATTCCAATTGTATTCTGGCGATAACAACTTAGTAGGTTTATGGATAAAAAAATACTTGTTTAGGTAACTTTCATATATGCTGGTAATTCCCTCATTGGTGTCATGAGTTACTCCTTTTTCATATTCTCTAATGAGTGTTAAAACCTCAAGAGGTGTGCCACCAAAAAGTGTTCTTTGGTAGTAGAAATCTCCCATTCCATTAGGGATGAAAGCTTCTGACTTAGATCTTCTCTCGTAAGGGAAATTTCTAACATCTTTAAAGTACCACCAAGGATCGAGTTGAGCTACAGACTCGCCCAGGGTCTCCACCCCAAAGCCTCTCCTGAAGCTCTGATTCGCAGTAATACTGAAGAGAAAGTCAACTTCATGCTGGATTTGTTCTGTGATGTACACATCTAAGTTTCTCATATGCATGAACTCTTCGTCTCTCCACACGTTTCCTTTGTAGAGAGTAAATAACTTCATCGTTCGAAGGGGACCCAGCTGTACATGAGGGAGTCTGGAGAAGTCCTCCATCAGAATGTAGAAGATCACATGGTGGCCAGCCATGAAGTGCTTGTTTGCAGACTGGATGAGCTCTTTCAGGTCCTGGTGTGCAAACCTGTGAGGAAGGGAAAGCCAGAAAAACTCATTTTGCTAGGAATCAAGAGACTGGGTGGCATTTAAACATATTGTTGAACCTCTGTGTCCTTATTGCTATGGAACCTTCAGCATGTGGGGCAGAGAAGTAGGGTCCAGAACTGAACTGTATCTGTTGGTGAAATAATGTGGGAAACTTGGAGAACTGAGAAAAGTCATAAAGGTTGTTGTGAAGAAAGGAAAAGAGTTAAGTGGCTGTCAATGAAGAGATTCCCAAGTAGGGTTAAAGACTCAGCCAAGGTGGAGGGAAAATGACCACCTTAAAGAAATAATGCTAAGGGCTCACTATGAGTGGTTCTTTAGATGGAGAAAGTTCATGGGCGCTCATCCACATTTCCCCCAGATTAAACAGAGTGGATGTTAGTGTCACCTACTTTCCACTAGCACATACAGCCAGGCCTACGGTCACGTTCAGTCTTCGGTAATGTTTTTCCAGGACCTGTCTGTTATAAGTCCCTTCCCATATGACTGGAGCACCCCAGTTGGTCATTGTTACTACGTCAGGACGTTTTCTGTTGAACAAAAAAACAAAGTTAAGCAGGGATCATTTTCTTCTGATAGCAGAAGTTATTGTCCAGGTGATCATAGTTGATGATAATAAAGGGCTTATTATGTGCCAAGCTCACTGAATAAGTGCTTTACATTACTCATCTAATCCTTGCAATCCTATAAAGTACTGTTGTTATCCTTATTTTGTATATGAGGAACTTGGGCAGTTTGGTTGAATAAGTTGCTTAGTATTACACAGCTAGTCAGTGACTGTAGGGAAAAGTGAATTAAATCAGGCTTTTCTCTACCTTCCTGTTGCTGGCCTCTACAGCTGGCTCCTGTGGTCTTGCTTCTCCCCCCACCCCCCGTGGCATTACCTACACTTGATAATGTGTTGCAGAGGGTGCTTGGGAGTGTGAGCACAGGGCACACACACCTGTAATTGTGGGCACCTGGGACCAGAGTGGGGCGAGGGTGTGTGTGTGCATATGTAAATGCAGGCACCTGGGCCTGGAAGCAAGGGCTATAAAGGGCTCCTTATGCTAGGGGGTCCGGTTGCTGCCTCCCTTCCTGCTGGTCTGCCTGTGTCTGGCCCCCTGGTTCAGCACTAAAGGCATGAGAGAGATACACAAGGCTCCAAAACTCTTTTCGTCTGCGAGAATTGACAGTGAACCTTCCCGGCTGGGGAGGATGCAAGGCAGGGAGAGAGCCAGCATTCACGATCAGTCTGGCTTCCCAGTCTGTGCATTAGTCATCACCCCCTACAGCCTTCGGAGCCTAGGGATTTTTCCTTTGCACTGGCAGGTTAAACTCAATTAGCTTAGTGTCTAAGCCTGTCTCTGATTATTGCCTGCAGCAGACAGCACAACTGCTCCTTATATCTTCCTTTCTTTTTCTCTCCTCTGTCACCTTGCTCTTTTCCTCCCTCTTTTCCTAGAAGATCTAGAGCACTCTCTTCTCAACTTTTCCTTAATGCTTTAGGCCTATCAGTGCAACCTGGAACAAAAATGAAATCTATCAGAAAGGTAGGAAGACATTAGATTTGCATCTAATACTAACAGAATGACAGCAGAAGTAGCAGCATTGGTAATTATAAATAATTCAGCTGTAGGCAGGACATTAAGCTTTTTTTTTTTAAGATTTATTTATTTTTGCATACAAGCTGGAGTGCCGGCTAGAGGTGTGGTGCAGTGAGAGGGTTCACCAGAGACAGATTGGGGAGCAGAACAGGCAGATGGACCGAAATACACTGCTGAGAAGAGCAGCAGGCGAGGCAGGAGAGGTCTGTTGTGCCATGTGAGAATCTCCCCAGCCCGGCATCGAACTCGTGCTGCTGCAGCCTCCGACAGCTCCACAGCACTGCGCTTAACCTGCTGCGCCACCAGGGAGGCCCCAGGACATTAAACTCTTAAAGCAAATTTAAGAACCTCATTTTGGAAGGAATTGAATACGAAGTGAGAAGCCAGTTTGTTCTTGGTGAGTGCAGACTTTAACTAGAAATCCAGTCCTGGGTATGGGTAGGATTTGACAACCTTTAGTAACATATTAATGCTTGTCATAATATTAATATAACATTCTTCAGAAGTGCCCCCTGTTTTAGGTATTCTTTAACTTATGAATTTATTTTTATACATTTATTTGTAAACCCTTTCTATATTTAGACTTCATAGTCATCCACTGTTTACCTTACAAGTCTATGCCGTTCACAATGATGAGGGCTACAAATTAGTGTCTATCTGAAAAGGTGAAAGGTTTGAAGATTATCCCTCTTCCCTCATTAGCACAAAGATTTGCCGCAAGAATGGAAGGAAAAGTCTCTGAAAAAAAGAAAGCAATTAAAACCCTGTGTTTGGAAGTTGTTTAGTAAAGGAAGATAAAACAGAAGAGGAAGAAGTTGGGGAAGAGACTTAGAGTCCTTAGATTTATACTATAGATGAAGCTCTTCATCTGGAGGGCAAATGCGCCTTGGCGGGAGGGCCTCCTCTGCAGAAGGGGCTCTCAGTCAGCAGGTGACAAGATGACCTGCCCTCTGGATGTCAGCCCGACGCCCGGCCTCCTCACTGGCTTAACAAGCCTGTGTGCACAGGGGCCTCCGCTACTTGGAGCAGGGTGGACGTCATGCCGGGCTCTAGGACCCGGACATCTGCGATCGCAGCGCTGAGTGTGCCTCCCCTGCCCGAGCTGCCCTCTGCATGCGCACTCTGAGCCCACCATATGGTACCATTTCCCACGGGCAGGTGCGGGGCCAAGTTTTATCTGTATGTATATTTTTTCATTTTAAACTCTATGGAAAGGCATCTTACAAGAAAAAAGTTTCTTAAAATTCATAATAGTGAAAATCAGAAACAGTTCAAGCACCATTACCATAGCAGTGAATGAATAAATTGGAATATTTCTGTAATTATTATCCACGCATCAAAGTGAGTAACAGTGATGTGCAATTTTTAGATGCGTTTTAATAATTTAATATTAAGGGGAAAATAAGTCCTTGAAGATTGTGTATAGTATGGCATACTCTTTATAAAGCCATAAAAATAAAATTTAAAGACTTCCCCAGAATACACTGGAGGAGATACACTTATGTAGAGTGATATATTTCTGTGTGTCTTGTGTCTGTCTGTCTGCCTGTCTATCCATTTATCCATCATCCATCGCCAGGGAATGATGAACTAGAATTCAGGTTGGTGGTTGTTTCAGGGGGTAGTGTGAGGAAATCAAGTGGGGGTACTGTGAGGACTCAAAGCTAGATGTTGCAGTTGTTGAAGGTTTTAATTTTTATTTCACTAAAAATAAGCAAGAAAGCACACAAATCAGTGGGTTTTGCATAAACTATTGATGAGAGTGAAACATGAAGCAAGGGTTATTCATAATCTAATTGGATACACCTAAGGTATATTAAAAATATCAAAACAAGGGAATTCACAGAAATGCAATACAAATAAATAATAAACATATAGGAAGATGCTCAAATTCAAGAATAGCAATTATAGAAATGCAAATTGAATTATTTTTATTAATAGTTTTGCCAGTAATAAAATGTTTGATACTACTGTCTTATAGAAGTATATAAAAACAAGTAAGATACTACATTTATCCACTGTATGTTAGGAAATAAATGGTGTAATTATTAATGGGTAATCTAGTAGCCTGAATCAAAACTTAAAATTTTCTTAAACTAATGGTAGCTTGATAGGAGTTTATCCTACAAATAATTTCACTACAGTGTGCAAGATATATGTACAAGGATATTCCTGGAAACATTACTTATGATAAGGCTCATTGCAAACAAAACCAATAGAAATTGGCTAAATTGTGATCTACGGCTCTAAAGGAGAATCCTCTGTAACCATTACAGAGACTGAACCCTCGCCGCCCCCCCCCCCCGGGTTAATGCCCAAATCAAGAGACATGAATAGCATTTGGGGGGCTGCTTCCCCAAATAAAAAGAGGAGTGTTAAAACAAACTTTCTCATTATGACCTTTAACTGCCCCAAACTTAATAAATAGACCCTAGATTTGTATGTATAAGACTTAAATAGCAAAAACTCAAAGACCTGGGAACTTCCCAGGATAGCTACAATTTGAAAATGGGAAAAAAGCCTCCCTCCTTAAAAGTTATGTTGTTATTATTTTGGGAACAGAATTTTTTGTTCTTACTTTGGATCAAACCAGTATGAGAGCTGAGGTTCTTGTATGTCATGATTCCTGGAGACAAAGAGAAAATCAAGTCAGTTGTAATCCACTTATTCAACAAAAATATGTTGTGCGCCTATAGTATGACTCTAGTCTAACAGGTACTGTTTGGTGCTGCTTTTATCACTGTGAACATTATAATAGCTCCGGCTTCTGAAGCTGATAGACTAACAGGGGACACAGCATTACACAACTGCAGTACAGAGTGATAAATGCCAGCAGGGGAAAAACAGAGTTCCCAGACAGGGTAAACCCAAGGAAATCCATGCTAAGAGACACATCATAGTCAAATTTCTGAAAGCCGCAGATGAAAAAAGTCTTCCAAGCAGTCAGAGAAATGATTTAGCAATGGGGAAAAATTAATTTGAATGATAGTGGATTTCTCATCAGAAATTATCCACCCAAAAGGAAGTACAACATTTTTCAGGTGCTGTAGGGAAAGAACTGTCAACCAAAATGTCCCTCACTGTGTGAATGGTTAAACAAACTTTGGTACATCCATTTTTTTTTAAGATTTATTTTTGCATACAAGCTGGGGTGCAGGCCAGAAATATGGAGCAGTGAGAGGGTTCACCGGGGACAGAGTGGGGAGCAGAACAGGCAGATCAACTGAAATACACTGCTGAGGGGAGCAGTGGGCGAGGCACAGAGGTCTGCTGCGCAATGTGGGATCTCCTCAGCCTGGCATCAAACTTGCACTGTTGCAGCCTCCGACAGTTCCACAGCACTGTGCTTAATCTGCTGCACCACCAGGGAGGCCCCAAACTTTGGTACATCCCTTTGTGGGGTATTATACAGCCATAAAAGGGAATCAGGTTTTGATACACATAAACAGCCTGACTGAATCTCAAAGGCATTATGCTGAGTGAAAAAATTGATTCTATTTGTAGAATCAATTGATTCTATTTCTAAAGCATTCTCAATGTGACAAAATTATGAAGATAAAAAGACTAGTGGTACTGGGGGGGGGGGTTCAGAACGGTCAGGAAGAGAATGTTGCGTGTAAGTATAAATGGTGGATGAGAGGAGGTCTTTGTGGAGCTGGAATAGTTTTGTATCTTGACTGTTGTGGTGTTTACATGACTCTTCGCATGATAAAGTATCATATAATTACATATATACATTGTCCCAACATCAATTTCCTGTTTTGTTATTACACGCCAATTATGTAAGATGTAACACTGGGGGAAATTGGATGAAGGGTACCTGTGACCTCTTTGTACTATCCTTACACCTTCCTGTGGATATACAATTATTTCAAGATCATATATTAGAAAAATAACTTTAAAAAGTCCATCCCTCCTGGATATTTCAGAGGTGTTTTTAGCCAAAGATACTTCATTATAGGATTGCCCAAGACTTGTGCTCTTTTAAAATCCAAATTATCCATGCCTAACCTCATTAAAATTATACAGCGGCAAATGGAAAACTTTAAAAAATTCATTTATTGAGGGCTGGTTTTACTAATTTCTTGGGCCCTACACAATGATCAGTGATTGAAATCATGTTTGATTAAAGCGAACTGTCAATCTTAGAAAAACTTCATCCTGGACGGAGATACCTCGAATACAGCAAAGGTCAAAAACTTGTCTGGTATAAGCATGTAGGTATCTCAAGTGAGCAGATTTTGGAAATACGTACATACATGTGTCCATAAAGCTCATGTACATGTATGTATGTGTGCGCACAGAATATTTCTGAACTCGTATCCAAGAGATTTGTCAGTGATTGTCTCTAGAGAATTCAGTCTTCCTTTCTGTCCTCCCACCACCATTAGAGACTGCGGGACTCCAGCCAATTTGCTGTCAGTACAGTTTGTAGAATATTTGTAGAACAAAGATTCTTACCAGCAGAGATTAATGATCTGTAGGTGTTTCTTTATTCTTTAAATAAATGAAACAAGAAACATTACAGTGTTAAGTGTGGCCAATGCTTATTACAATTAGAATAACAAAAATATCTAGAATTAAGATCCATCCATTCACTTATTAACCAAATAATAGCTAAACACTTACTATGTACCAGGTGCAATGCTCCAGTTCTGGAGTAGACGGCATCCAGTTTTGCAATTCAGGCCCACAATGAGCTTATGACCTATTATTTTCTTTTTTTATTAAAATCTTCAAAATATATTAATACTATTCAAGTGACCATAAATCCTTTCTATTTAAGGTAAAATACTCAGGGATCGTAAATAACACGTAGAACATGGTAATAAAGCAACATGGCTATTTTAAAAGACATTAGCTCCACTATAGCTGCTTTTCAAGTATCAACAGGATTGGTATTCAAACATTGCACATACACATGCACGCACGCACCCTGTGCGTGTGCACACACACACATTCCTTAAGGAGCAAGGCATGGGGGAGGAAAGAATTTGAATTTTTCTATGTGAGAGAATTTCTGCAGGCCTCACAAATTTGTTCCCCAGTAGAGCTGTGCTTCTATAACAGGTTACTTTGAGTCTTGTTCCTATTAGATGAAACTTTAATGTAGTATAAAGCAGATCTTAAAAAGCCCACCAACATGGTCTTCTTGCATTATTTCTTTCTTCACAGCAATACAATACAATGCTCCTGACATTATGTCATGTATTTCTTTGCTTATTGTCCATCTTCTCCATTTAGAACACAAGCCTCATATGAACAATCACTGTGTGTGTGTTATTACTGTTTTCTCAACACGTAGTACAGGGCCTGATACCAAGAAGGTGCTCCATAAAATTTTTATTAAATGTGGAAAGAGGAAAGAATAATATATTCATGATATGATTTGTTCCCTAAAGAGGAATTAATTTCTGATTAAATTAGGGAGTGTTTATCAATATTTGTTGAACAAAACACAGCATTTTAGATTGACTCTTCGACTCATTAAAGATAGTGACTCATCAGTCTTCCATATTTACCTGAAATGATGCATGACCAATGTCAGTTCTAAGACACATAAAATCAATAAAATCATTTTCCATTTAGAATTCATTTTCTTCTAGGAAAAAGAAGAGAAAAAGGGGTGTTTCTGGAAAGTAAATGACTTCCTTGCCATTTCTGTTAATGAACTAATGTTTGGAAACATGGCCACAATCCAAGCATCTGATTCTAGAACGCTCAGCCTCAGGAAGATGGCAGACTCGAGTCAGAGAAACCATCTGAGCTGTTTGAAATCTTCCAAAATCTCCCTTAGAATGCTCATTGATTATTTTTAGATTAGGAGTGAAGAAGTGTCTGTTACATTCCTTTTGTGTTCCTTTACCAAGGTCTGCTTTGATAACATATAGGAAATTCAAGAAAACTGGTGCAATTTCACTTGTGCTTCTGTGAAAATAAAATGAGATACTATGAAGACATCCTTATACAATGGGATATAATATCCTGATGCCAAAGTTGATTTGTGTGTATATACATATGTACATGTTTGTATAAATACACATATATACTTATTGACTGATAATTTAGATATTGACTAATAACTGATTAGTCACAAAGATAGAATGATAAGATATTCCAAGACTATAGGACTAGTAACCTAAAAGTATGAGCTCTTTCAAAAGTATATCCTTGTAAACAGTAAATTAAAGACATGAAGCTCTAAAATGCAATATTTGACTTTAGCCAATATACCAAGCTAGTGTTTAAAGAGGTAGGATTTCTGTTTTACAAGCATAACCTGACCTTCAGTAGGCACTGTTCAAGAACAGGTCCTGCTTTTGGGTTATGTGTTGGAGTCCAATGGAAGTCTCTGATACCTACTTGTTGAACTTTTATTTGTTGAGTAAGATGGTTTAGAGTGGTATCTTCTAATATGGTGACCATCTACACTGAATGATTAGTGAGCACTTGGAATGTTGCTAGTCTGAATAGTGGAGTTTGAAGACTTGGCATGAAACTAAAAATGATAATAATGTAACTCAGTGGTAATTGTATGGTATTACAGGTTAAAATGGAATTTTGGATATAGTGGGTTAAATGAAATAATGTTATTTAAATAAATTTTGTCTGTTTCTTTTCTTTACCTTTTTGCAATATGACTCCTAGAAAATTTGAGGAGTATATTTTGTCTAGACAGTTCTTCTATCCAGATATCTACAGATAATACCAGACAGGAAAAGCTTTTGCTGGGGCACAATTTTAATTTCCCAGCAATGTGAATTTAAATTCAAGAACATGGAAATATCCTATGTATGAGGTCAGATTCCATCTAACCAGATAATTTTCTGATAATGCCCTCAATGACATTATCTCAAAAACCAGTCATATGTTAATGTGTCACCTATTTTATATACTTTTAATACCAAAAGGTTTGGGAATGATCCCTAACTATGATTTTTGCCAGCTCATACAGCTTTTCATAGTCTTAAGGGACTTACCTTTAACTTGGGTGACGTAAAGAGGTCTCAAGGTTTCCTGAGCGTTGTATTTTTGGATCTTTGTAAAAAAACAAAACAAAACAAAAAATACTCACCTGGTATTTGAATCTTCTGCTGATGGTGATGTCACTAGACTCTCTTGATGATGAAAGCATTTAGAAAGTCATAATGATACTGTCATAATTGACAGGTTTGGCAGCAACTGCTTTTCATTGCTACCATATGGTTTTAAAGACAACAAATACATCATTGGGACAGAATAGAGAGTCCACAAGTAGATCTGCACCTATATGGACAACTGATTTTTAACAAGTAAGAAAAATCAATTCGTTGGAGAAATGGTACTGTCTTTTGAAAATGATCTCTAGAACAATTGGATATCCACATACAAAAATTAAAAAAGTTTGATCAGCACTTTGCACCATATACAAAATCCAACTCAAAGATGGATCACTGAGCTAAATGCAAGATCTAAAAGAATAAAAAATATGGAAGAAAATGTAGGAGAAAAACAGTTGAGACAATGAAAAGGAAGTAAACTGGGAGAAATGCAGTAAAGATGAGCAAAATATTTGAGCATACATTTCACACACATACACACACACACATACGCACAATCTCACCTTCACCACAGACAGAAGGCAAATAATTATATGAAAAGGGGTATGAAGTATATATCCATAAAAAGGCCTGTTTATGATTGTGCATAGTAGCTTTTCTGGTATTAGCCCAAAGGTGAAACCCACCTGTCCATTAACAGGTGAATGGATAAACAAACTGTGCTATGTCCAATGCATGGAATAGTACTCAGCAGTAAAAAAGAACAAAGTAATGCTACATGCAACAAAACAGATGGAACTCAAAATAACTATACTGTGAAGGAAGACAGGCAAAAAAAAAAAAGCACATACTATATGATTCTATTTACATAAAATTCTTAAATATGTAAAACTATATATAGTGCACATTTTTGTGTTTTGGCTGCCCAGAAACTGAACACCCTTCATTTAATGAGAACCCTGAATTCTAGAAGCAACAGCCTTTGTCTGTCCAGTATGGAAACTGAAATGCACAGACATTTTTGCTTCCCACCCCTTGCAGCTGAAACATGGGCACATGGGCCTCCCTGGTGGCTCAGCGGTTAAGCGCTGCGCTCTGGAGCTGTCGTTGGCAGCAGCAATGCAAGTTCGACACCTGGCGGGGAAATTCCCACATGGTGCGGCCCGCTGCTCACTGCTCCCCTCGGCAGTGTATTTCCGTCGATCTGCCTGTTCTGCTCCCCACTCTGTCTCTGGTGAACCCTCTCGCTGCCCCACACCTCTGGCCTGTACCCCAGCTTGTATGCATAAATAAATAAATCTTAAAAAAAAAAACAAACATGGGCACATGAACTAAACTACTGTGGTATGCGAATCAGATTCTCCTCTCTGGGACTTTCAGCCTCAAGGGGGTTTAGTGTGAGCATATCTGTGACAGAGCCAGGGATTAAGGTTATGACCGACATTTCCAAGAGTATGAAGTTCAGCAAGATAGTGAGTGATGGCGTCAGGGTTGATATTCAAACAAATTAGACTCATGCTCCTGAGGCAGGGACCCACATTTCCCAGCATACCTTGCATCTGACTGTTGGATAGCACTAGATGGAAAAACCTGGCAGAAGAGAGCAGGATGGTAGGAGAGCCACCTGTTTATTTCTCTCTCTGCCTCTCTGTCTTGCTCTTCCCTTTGTGTGGCATCTTTTACAGTGCCTAGAGCTCCCCTCTCTCATCCCAGGTGACTCGTACTAAGTTTTTGCTCTCTGTGGACATCCAACAATTTTTCTTCCTAGGAGTGTTACTGCCTTCATATAAAAAAAATTTGTTTTGCCTTATTCTTCCTTCTGTGTGCCTCTACTCACTTATCACCTATGTACTATGTTAAATTCCCACTCTTTGAAATACCTGGAATAGTAGTTTTTTTCCCCCTGACTAGAGGCCGACTACTAATAAAATGGTGTGCATTCATGTATATGTACGTGTGTGATACAAGCCAACTTGTGTATAAAGTGTGTGTGTATGTGTATTCATGAAGTGGGTATACAAATGCTTATAAAAGGAATATTGAGGGACGGGTTTTCAAAGAGAATAAAAGGGTGATTTGGGGACCTCCCTGGTGGCACAAGGATTAAAGTCTCAGTACTGTCAAGCTATCTCCAGCCACTGCAGCACGAGTTCAATCCCTGGCAAGGGAGCTAACCCACATGGCACAGCAGACCTCTTCTATCTTGCCTGCTGCTCCCCCCACAGTGTATTTCAGTAGATCTGCCTGTCCCCTCCCCACTCTGTCTCTGGTGAATCCTCTCACCCCCACACCTATAGTCTATACCCCAGTTCTTGTGTGCCTGAATAAATAAATATTTTTTTAAAAGGTTGTTTTCAATTTTCTCTATTTTTATTTTTTCATTAGTTTTTGCAGCAAACAACTCTGTAGTTTTAAAATATACATTTCCTTTCGAATGACTCAAAGTTCCCTAAGTAGCAATCTGCCCATCTGGTGGCAGCTTTAATGTCATCAGAGATCCCCATAGTGTGTTAGTATAGTGACTTTCCCTCACTCATGCCTCAGCACAATCCCTTTCTTTAAACAATGTGACAGTGTATATTTACGTGGGTCAGTGACAGTATTTCAGACTTCATCTTCATGTGAGAGGTTCTGTTTTGTTCAGTGTGATCTGACAAGTAGTATTTCCTCAACATTCACACCAAATGTGAAATCACTGTATCTCCCTCTGATATCGGTACGTTCATTTAGCAGCTGCTGTATCCAAGTAAACGCGGCAGAGTATGAGAGTGCTTCGTCGGTGGGCTTGCTGTCTTGTCAGAGGGGTTTTTTAGTGCTCACGTTTGTCAAGTGCTGGTTTTCTAAGGGGTAAAACCAAATGATGCTTTTAAATTCAGAACTCCGAAGCACATACTATAAAATTAGTTTTTCACCCTAAGATGGTTATAATCCTTCTGAGCCCAATAGAGTTTGACAGTATTAATAACAGAACTCTCAGTTATTCTGAAAGCCCAGCAGTATTCTGGTGACAAGATTTTAGTAGGTTTATGGAGAAAAAAATACTTATTTAAGTGACTTTCGTCATGCCACACTGCTTCGATGTTATTTTCCTTGTCCTTCATGATTCCTTTGAAGCACTCCCTGGTAATATTGAGAACCTGAACAGGAGTGCCACCAAATACAGCAGCATGGTAATAAAAATCTCCCTCACCCAGAGGTATATATGCTTCTGATAACGTGTTTCTCTCATAAGGAAACTGGGTAGCATTTTCCTTATACCAATAAGCATGTAACTGAGCAACTGACTCTCCCAGAGTCTCCAGGCCATATTTCTTTTGGAAGATCTGATCGACATCCATGCAGAAGAGGAAGTCGACCTCGTATTGGATGTGATCTACGACATGCTCCCCGATGGTCTTCATGCGCATCATGCTGACATCCTGCCATCTCTTCTCTCGCTCGATTTCAAAAACCTTGATTGAGCGGTGGGGACCCAGCGGTATCCAGGGCATCTTGGAGAAGTCATCTATCATAACATAAATGATCACTTTCTGGCCAACCATAAAATACTTATCAGCAGTTGCTATAAATCTTGGCAAATAGTAGTCGATATACCTGTGAAGTAAATAAGAAACGATAAAGCTCCTCTTATATTTTGTGGAACACACGCTATTGAAATTATACTGACTATAATTTAACCCAGAAATGCTACCTGGCAGCCAAATGTTAGATATGCTGCTTGAATTGTATTTAAGTAGTGTGAAAGAAAGTGAACTCATTTGCCTTTCTTCTACCTGGTGGAGCTCTTTGGAACATAGAAGTTTGCCACAAGAGGGGATGTAACTTAGTGAGGCCAGGGAACTGAGAGCCAGAGTTATCAGAGCAGTGAAACTTTCTTTGGCGGTTGTAAGCAAGAAAGGTCTTGGGTCACAGCAAGAGCAGTTACTCATGTCTGTGACTTGCTTCATGAACAGGCAGTTAGGTGTAAAAGGTCAGGGGTGGCATGGTCAGTACCCCCATTGTCTGCATGGTTTTATCTTGCCTCGAGACTGCTGGACTGGAAAAAACAAAACCTTTTCATTTCCAGCTTCTCAAGTTGGGAAAAGATTCTCAGAGTAAGACATGGCCTCAGGTCAGTTCAAAAAAGGGAAGTAATCAGCTGTAACTCAGCTTTTTTTCCGGGAATGTTTTTATAATCCTAAAAATAAGTTCTGTAGGTTCATCTCTGTTTTAAGAAGGAAGGCAGGTTGGATTAAGAGAAAACTTCCTAGTTTGGAACATCTGAAATTAGTAGGTAAATTATGAAAAATAACACCAAATATTCTACTGAACTGGGAGCTAGCAGCTCAAATACAAAAAAGTCTAATATATCCACATTTCTTTTAGTACTTTGGTGTCATGTTTCAGCAATCTGTACCTTCTCAAGGTAGTGAGAATATTCCCCTGCCTTATCTTCTAGTAGCTTTATGGTTTCATCTCTCACATTCAAGTCTGTTACCATTTGAACTAATTCTTGTATGATGTGATGTGGGGCTGTTTGTGTTGGTCTGAAGCTTCTCTTGCTGCTCCTTGCCCTTTTTTGAAGAATCCTGATCAATATTTGTAGAGTAACCCTCCATTTGGGTTTTCCTAGGTAAAGTTGGTCTTAATACAGTTACATTTATCAGACTTTTCCTTTATGAGTAGTATTTTCTGTGTCTTGATTAAGAAATTCTTTTCTATCTTGAGTTCAGAAGCTTTTCCTTTAACTTTTGGTCTTTAGACCACCTGAGGATTAATGTTCATATTTGCTTGTATATGGGATGCTGTATTTCCCATGTGACATCCATTTTCCTCCAGCATCATTTATGGAAATCTTTCCCTACACATCTACAGTGCCATCGCCAATTGATACATGTCTTTAACATTTGCAGGGGACTTTTGGTTTTACTATATTGGCTTACTTGTTCATCCCTATCACAAATTTTCATGTCTAAATGCTCCATATAGATACTTTAAATTTGTTCTCCAGTTTTTAGTCCTACCTATGCTCCTAATTTCAGAGGAACTTAATGCCATTAATTCTGGAGACTTTCAGGGATTCTTTAACATACAGAAGGGGTTTTATGGTGAAGTTATGAGGCTTTGGTTTCAGTGTCCTTCACTTACATAGCACACGAGTATTCAGTGTGTTCTGTTGAGAGAAGGTGGAGGAAAGCAGAAGCTCCACCTGTATCCTGAGGGTAGGTGCATGGCCCCAGCATGGGGTCACTTTACTGTCAGAGATCCTGGGGCAGCAATCTGAGGGGTCAGAATGGGAGTGGGGAAGAGGTACCCAGAAAGTGTCTTAGGTAAGGCTGTCTTCCTTCTTTCTGCCCTCCCTCCTTCCCTTCCTCCCTTTCTATTATTTTTCCTTTTAAAGAATTACCAGTATTTAATAACGAGTTACTATGAAGTTGAAAACTTTAAATTTTAATTGAGTAATTTGTACATTGTTCAATATCACAATTCTTGTTTGTACTTTGTTTATATTACTTTGATATTAAGAGAACGCTTACTCATTAAAACAAATTGGGAAGTATTTCCTCCTCTCCTACTTTTTGAAATAGATTGTATAGAATCGATGTTAGTTCTTTAAATATTTGGTAGAAATCTCCAATGAAACCACCTGGGCCTGAAGAATTTGGGAATTTCAAAAACTATAAATTCTGTTTCCTCAGTAGTGATAGGGCCATTCAGACAATGTCTTTTATATTGGATGAGCTGTGGCAGTTCGTGCATTTCAAGGTCCATTTTATCTAAGTCGTAGCGTTTTTATAGTATTCCCTGATTCTATTTTTGATGTCTGTAAGATCTGGGGTGATATGCCCAGTTTGTTTCCTGATATTGGTAATTTGTGTCTTTTTTCTTTTTTGGCTAGGCATCCTGGATGATTGTGAATTTTGTTCATTTTTCCCTAAGAACCAGCTTTGGTCTTACTGATTTTTCTCTGTTGATTTTCTGTTTTTGGTTTCATAGTTTTCTGTTCTCATCTTTTATTATTTCCTTACTCATTTGCTTGGCTTGGCTTTGTTTTGCTCTACTTTTTCTAGATTCTTGAGGTGAGACTGTTGCTAAACTCCCATTTTCTATAATAAAAATCACTGAATGTAAAGAACATTGGTATTACCTACCTTCCCACAGCAAACACAGTCAACCCCACAGTAATTTTATGTTTTGCGTAGTAATTTTCCAGTGTTTCCTCACTGTAAAAGCCATGCCACACAATCGGAGCCGACCAGTTGGTAGTCAAGTTTGAGTCTGTACTACAAGAAAGACATTCGAATTAGGAACAAAATACCTTTTAATAAAACAGTAGATGCTACCAGTGCATAAAGCTCGTGTCTAATGACACATTTCCTTACTCCTAACCCAAAGCCTTGATGGTTGTGATAAACCGAAGAAAAAGCTTATCAGAAATGGCCAGATCATTACAAAAATACACTTCCAGGTCAGTTATAATGTGATTTCAAGATCTTTGAGGACACAGCCAGAGACTAACATCACAATTTCTTTTATATTAGAACAGAATCTCCTGATCTTGCATTTTTTTAACATCGATTATTTTCAGAGGCCATATTTTGAAAAATGAACTTCCTGGTTTTCATAATCTAAAAGGCTGCCGTACTAATAATACAGCACACTCTCAGAATCAATTTTTTCAGAACTCTGAAAGATAACCAAAGGTTTCCAACAACCAAACAAAAGTTAAATTAAGTAAAATGCCCCTCAGCACAGCAGTAGGGAAGTTTTGTGGCACTTAGCTTCGCACCACCTCCCTCTCCTCAGTGTGGCAACCTGATTCTTGAGGGAGAGGGGAGCTAATTTCCAAGGAACTGTTTTGACCGGAGAGTTCCCTGAGGGACGGACTCAATTGTGTTTTCCTGTGTTTCATTTAACTCAAAATGCTCTCAAAATGGACACATGGTTAAGAGGAAGACAATCCTTGAAAACATTTTAAAAAGGAAAAAGCATTTGCTACCTGGGACAAAAGAGTACAGTCAGGAAAGTACTAGATATGTTGAAATCCTGGGAGGAAAAGTTTGGAAGAACATTCTGTGGGTAATAAGGCTTTGACATTATCCTGTGGATCCAGAAGGCTGAGAAGCCCACGTGTGTGTTCAAGGCAGGATGAAGCTCTGTCTAACTCTGTCACTGGTACTGGGATCGTGGTTTCAGTCCACAGGGTGATGGAGATATCCTGGAATTGATAGTGGTGAGAGTAATACAACAATATTGTGAAGATACTGAGAACCACTGAACTTTAAAATTACTTAAATGGTGAATATTATATTATGTGAACTTCACCTCAATAGAAAAAGCATAAGCTACAGAGAGAATTTCTAATAATATCTGACACTGGGATTGTATCTAAAGTATAAAGAAACTCCCTTCAAATCTGTAAAAAAAAACAATCCAGTGGGAATGGTGGGGGAAGAGATATGAATTGGTGTTTTGCAAAAGTGAATATTCAGGGGATCACTATTCAGATGAAAAGGTGTTCAACCTTATTGGTCATCAGGACAGAAATGAAAAAAGCAATGGAACTGAAGTGCCGTAGACGAGAAAGTTTCTATTAACTCTTTCAGAAGCTGTCCCGGATTGAATTGTCTCCTGCAAATTCCTATGTTGAAACCCCATCCCTTATGTGACTATTGGGAGATAGGGCATTTAGAGACGTATTTAAGGTTAAATGACCTGATATGGCTGGGGCCCTAATGCAGTAGAACTGGTGTCCTTGTAAGGAGGAAGAAACACCAGGGCTCTGTGCTTAGAGCAGAGGCCCCGGAAGGACACAGCAGGAAGAGCACTATCTGGGAGTCAAGGAGAGAGGTCTCTGGAGAAAGAAACCAAACTTGCTGTCACTTTGATCTTTGAACTTCAGCCTTTAGAAATGGAAGAAAGTTAATTTATGTTATTTTAAGACAAACTCCCTTCCTGCCAATACAGTGGGAATTGAAGTTTATCAGTAGCCCATTTGGGTATGAAAACCTGTATGGTTCTCTCCTGTTCATCTGCTGGGATGAACCATCGCTCTGAATTATGCGCATAGGCCTTACTGGGGTATTGTTAGTGGGAAGTGTGGCAGTTCTTAAGTATGTCTTTTGGAACTAAGCCCTTCACACTATACTCAGCTTTATTGTGCTGGACTGGTCTCTGCAAATCACGTTTCTGCTTTGCCAGAAGGTTAGGTTATGCCTAGGGAGGTAACCAGGAAAATTCCAAGACTGGAGGAAGATTCCAAGACTGGGGGAGGAAGGAACTTGCCTTTCTTGTTTCTCTGGGTTCCTTGTCTACATCTTGTTCCTCCAAGTCTCATTCCAGGAATGCACTGTCACCACGCAATAGCAGCTCCTCAACTGCAGTAGCAGTTGGAAACAGTTTGCAGTTTCACACACTTGCAAAACCAGTCTCCCTGTGCCCCTCATGAAGGTCTGGTTCCCTGCCCCTAGAGGCCTCCGTGGGGCGCAGAGACACCCGGACCAGTTGAACGGCATCGGAGTTTAATTAAGCTTGATGAGCTTCTTCTCTAAGTTTCCAGGTTTAATAATCTCAGCCTCTTCCTTTTGTTTCTCTAGCCTTAGGGGAACTATCTATTTCTTGTAACTGTTCCCTCTATGGCAACTTCAAGTTCTCTTTTTGGTCTTTCAAGTGATCTAGTTAACAACTTTATACTAGTCGACAATTCTTTTTTTTTTTTTAAGATTTTTAAAATTTATTTTTTGTGTACAAGCTGGGGTGCAGGCCAGAAGTGTGGGGCAGTGAGAGGGCTCACCAGAGACAGAGTGGGGAGCAGAACAGGCAGATGGACCAACATACACTGCTGAGGGGAGCAGTAGGCGAGGCAGGAGAGGTCTGCCGCGCCATGTGGGAATCTTCCAGGCTGGGCATCGAACTTGCGCCACCACAGCCTCTGACAGCTCCACAGCGCTGTGCTTAACCCATTGTACCACCAGGGAGGCCCCTAGTTGACAATTCTTTATATTAAATTCCCTGTTTAGAACACTGGTGCACTTTCTGTGTTCTGACTACACTCTGACATATGTGATATTATGGGAGGATGAATTAGGGACTGTTATCTAATCATGATCTTCCCTGGATGTCTCCTGTCAGTGTTTTAACTAAGAGAAGTCCTTACATCCTGAAGCATCAGGATGTGAGATAGTTGGATAGGTAAATGGAGGCAGAGGGGCCACAGAAAAGCTGTCGGATAAAAGTATGAGGTGCACAGAGAGCCTCATCTGGGCTTGGGTTCTTTCATTGGTGATATTGTAACAGGGTGGTCCCCAGAAAAAGGGTGTGTTCCAGGTTCCCTGTCCCACCCAAGGTAGGGTGGAACTGAGCAGGATATAAGAAGCTGGCGAAGAGAGATAAGTCACACACACACACACACAGAGGACACACACAGAGGAGACAGAGAACACAGACAGAAGATAGGAGGAGATGGAAGAAGGAAGGAGAGCCAGAAGAGGCCCAAGGAGCAGAGAGACTTGTAAAGAAGCTGCACTGGCCTGGACTGATTGAAAGAGATGTGGGTGAGAGGCCCATGGGGAAGTTAACGGTGGCTGTGTTGAATTTGGTTTTGATTTTGTTCTGTTCCTGTCAGAATTGTCTGACTGTTTCTGACCCTTTTGTATGGGTCCCTGCCGAGAGGTATTTTGGTTCCTCCCAGAATTGTCTGGCTGTTTCTGACCCTTATGTGTGGGTCCCTGCCAAAAGCTGTTCTAGACTTGTGGCAGGCTTTTGAGACTTGCTATGTGCCAAACCCGTTTGGGTGGACTTTTACCCACGAGGGTTTGGATAACATTGGGTGCTTGACTTAGAAAATATATTCTTTGTCTTCTCTGTCCTTTCTAGTTGTATTAATGTTTCTTTCCACAAAAGATCCTGTATGTTTTGTATTGATGGCGGTGGATGGCAAAACCCATTTAGAACAGGGCAGGTCTAGGGTTTCGAGGGTGCCCCTCTCCCTGTCCTGTAACAATATAAGATGGGTCACTAAATGAATCAAAAACATGCTTACACGTTTCTCCTGCCATCACTACAACCTTTGAGTTCTAGCATCCAAACTCCTTCCTGGAGGATGTAGGTCCTAATATCTAGTCCCAGTGGGTGTTGGCCACTGCTTTTTTAAAAAATGTAATCAGGGCCTCCCTGGTGGTTCAACAGGTTAAGCACAGCACTGTGAAGCTATCCAGAGCCACTGCAGCACTAGTTTGATACCTGGCCAGGGAGATTCCCACATGGCACAGCAGACCTCTCCTGCCTCACCTGCTGTTCCCCTCAGCAGTGTAATTCAGTTGATCTGCCTGTTCTGCTCCCCACTCTGTCTCTGGCGAATCCTCTCACCACCCCACCCCTCTGGCCTACACCTCAGCTTGTGTGCATAAATAAATAAATCTTTAAAAAAAAGTAATCAAAGATCCATCAACACGCCAGTGTTTAGAGTGTCAGTCGTAGTATTATTGCTACTTAGTAGCTTCTACTGAGCAAACTAAGAATTCACCCCATATGGGTTAGATTTGGAATTCTTACTTGGGACTGTACCAGTCTGATAGCTGTAGTTCTGCTGGTTGATCATTTGTAGACCTATCAGGAAAAATAACACAAAGAGTTACACTCTGTGTACTAGCCTTTGAGGTCACTGAGAATCTATTGAGTCGTGGATTGTACTGTAGTGAGGTGTCAAATGCAAGGCAAGTGTGAAAGAAAACAACCCATGCTGAACTTTGATGGTGGTGATGTGGCAAAACCATCATTTCCAACCTCAACTTGACTCTGTGCCACCCAGAAATCTTTGTGTTTCCACAGTTCTATCATTTTTCTCATTCACAAAGAAAATGGCAGCTAGAGGAAAACTCCATCAGGTTTCCCGCAGGAAAACTCCCTCAGCTCACATCCACGTTTACCTGTGGAGCCAAACTCCTTTTCCTTCTGGCGCAATGGAAATCTGTCCCTGCTTTCTGTCAGAGGTCAGCCTTAAACATCTTGTTTTCTCATGAGCATTGATGTGATCGTTTTTCTCGTAACAGCTTCTCCTGGGCCCTCTGTCTGATCGCCCAATTCTCTTCTGGGCATTTTCCTTTGCAGTGTTTTATGTACAACCCGACTTCTCCCATGATTTAAACTCATATATTCAGTGGTGTTCTGAAATCTTCTACTTGGATTTTGTACAGATAACCACAAAATGAAGATCCTTAATGTTAAAGTCAGAATCTCATCTCTAAACTAGATTCTGTTCCTATGTTGCTTTTGCTCACTGGGTTCACTTGACTTGTCAAGGCAGAACTATAATTCAGTCTATACTCAGAATCCCCCCACCCCCAGCTCCCAACACCACCCCTAAACCCTGCTGGTTTACCTCTGAAACATCTCTGTGTACATAGGTAGGCGTGACCGCAATGTCGGGTGTGGCTGAGGCAGGGCATTCTATCCAGGTGCCCGCCGCCATGGACAGCGATGCCTTTGGACCAGAGGGCTTAGTATGTTAAGGCAGTACAGTCCCTTGGTCAGGAGAACTAATATTGATAATAGAATGCTTGTTATTGGTTCTCCATTGAATACATTTTGCCAGACAGCGTGTTAATCTGTTCCTGCTCCCAGCCTGCTGCAGCATTTTCCTGGAATGCTCCTGCCTCTGCCTGGGATGTGCTGCTTTTCTCAGGTGGTTGCACATTACCGGCCCCTGCTAACCAAAGCCATATCCAGGGGAAACACACTCTGCCCTTCTTGCTGTATTATTTGCAGGCATAGCTCAGCTCCCCCAAGTACGGAGTCCCAGTGTCAGTGGGGCTGTTGTAAATCACAGAAGCATCAAAGATGAGGTCCCTGGATACAGCAAGCATCAGAAAGGGAAGTTGCCTTCATGTCACTGTGTGGGTTCCTATGACTTGAGGGAGAAATTGAAGAACATATTATGATGGATCCTGCGCTGTCTTTGGCAGTTTTCCTCTCTGCACACATTCTGATGTTTGGCCTGATTTTGTAGGTGGCACGTGCTTAATATAATCTCCTGAGTCTTTTAGCCAAGACTTCACCCCTGGGTGTTTGTCCACGTTCTGGGTCCTGTATCATGTCCTCTTACCCAGTTCTGGCTTCTCCCTCAGAGATGGACTCTTTAGCCTGTCCTTTCTTTGCTGCTACTCTGACCTTCAACAGACATCTACAGCTCATGTTTGTGAATTACTTTGGTTCTCCCTGCCTGCAGGAAACAAGGGCTTGCCCTCCAACGAGTTCTGTCCTCAAAGAAGTCATAGCATATTTGTAAATAAGACTTACCAGCACTGATACACTCTCTGCAGTTTCTTTGGTCTTAGGATAAACAAAAAATATTATATTACTTTTAAACTTACATAAAGCGTTTCTGTATTTTAGATCACTGGAGTTATATACTCCATCAAACCATTCATTTTATTACATAATTTTATTACCTAATATTACCAAATAAATATTTGGTAATGAACACACAATATTGTAGACAGAATGTGTCCCCCCAAATTTACATGTTAAAATCCTAAACTTCAAGGTGGTGGCATTGGGCAGTGGGGTCTTTAGGAGGTAATAGGTCATAAGGGTGGAGCTTCCAGGAAAAAAAAATAAAGACTCCAGAGAGTTCCCTCTCCCGTTCCATCACATGAGCGCAGAGCGAGAAGATGGCCATCTAGAACCAGGAGGTGGGCCCTCACAAGACACCAAATCTGCCTTCATCTTGGACTTCCCAGCCTCTAGAACTATTAAAAACAAATTTTCTGTTGTTCATAAACCACCTAGTCTATGTTATTTTGTTATAGCAGCTCAAGTGTACTAAGACACATACTTTGTGCCAACTATGTTCTTGGTTATAGAGATACAATAATGAACATATCAAAAAAAAGCCACAGGTAAGTATTCCATATGCTGTATCTTAAAAGAAGTACCCTAATTCTTTGAAATGCAAATTAAAGAGCTTATGTAGTGCCATTAAAACAGTGAAATTACTAATTGCCATGAAAGTCTTTCTACTCATGTCAGATACCCAGAGGGCATATGCTATACATTGTCTATGCTATTGGTGCCTGAAGTCACCAATATTAAGGATTTTCTTAAAGATGCCACCTATTATAAAATGGCAGTTTCTCTATAACATTTACAAACATCAACTGCTGAGTTTACATCGTAAATGTCTTAGGAGTTTGACATTGCCTCTCTCATATATGTCACTGTTAGTTTTGATACCTTTAGAAACTGAGATCTTTTATGTGGAAGGCTATAATTATGTTGATGTATTTGGATATACTTGGATTGAAATATTTGAATGCTCATTTATTCAGGGGGTAAATATAACATCTTCCTGACATACCAGGTCCTTACCAAACACCAGAAGAATGTATTCGTTAATGTTTAAAGTTACCTGAAATGATGCTTTTTATGCAGAGCCCATAGAAGCAGTAAAAGCAATAACAATGAAATTCTTCTTTTGTATCTCATCCTTCCCTGAGAGGAAGAAGAAACTGATGAAAATAGATTAAATAACAATGTCTGCAGAGTAAGTGATGATGGTTCCTGCCTCTCCATGACTTAAACTAGATGATTTAATAGATTTTGCCAGGATTGAAGGCCCTCTCTGGCACTTGGCTGCCTCTATATGAAAACAGGACTGAGCCTGTGGAGACATGGTATCACAGCTAGCTGCCCCAAATCTTCCCTGGCCTTGAGGCAGGAGATCTTATAACCTTTCCTTGTCCTTTCTAAAGTACAAATGCCTTTTCTTACAGAATAAAAAGTACCAATGCCACTTCCCAGCCTAATGTATAGGGTCGGGGAGAGGGAATTAGAGTCTGAGAAGAGATAATTACGAAAATACTTGGACTCTAAAGAGTGTATTAACTATGAAGGAAATTCTAATTATTTTTAATTAAAAATAATATGAAATCGATCGTTCCAAAAAATGTGAGAGGACTGATAATAGCATAAAATATATCCCTTTTCAAAAGCATTTGAATATAAAATTAATTCAGGGCACTAAATTTGGATTATTTGCCCATTTCTTTTGGAATTTTAACCATCAAGTTTACAAAACTCCTTAGTAATTGCTGCCATTTGCAATGGTCTGTGTGCAGAAAAGAATTGTATATGGTTTAAGTTGATTGCAATAAAGGAAAACTCTTACCTTTTGTCTTCCTAAGATCACATAGGAATTTTATATGTCTCATCCTTGGAGATTTCACATTTGTGGTAAAATGGTTTGGGAAGCTGTGTGGAGAATCTCAAGAGGGTGGACCATTTTGAGTGGGATATTTTGAGACCTTTGAAAATCATGAATCACATGGCCTAGTCTTGGTTCTATGGCGTTCTCCAGTCTGTGTGTTTATTAGTTCAGTCTGCTGTGAATGATGATGTCATCAGATTCTCTTTTGATGATGAAAGAATTAGATACTTGCAATCATAACAGTTCATTTCCCAGTCACTTCTCTTTGTCTTTACCAGGGAACTAGATTTTGTCTCATTAAAAAAAAATAGGATTAAGTTCTGTTCTTTTCTTGGGGATTTTTATTTACTTTTTAAAGTTATATTCATTGAAGTAATACTGATTTACATCAGAGTCTCTTGGGGATATTTTTAAAATACATTTTTTAATTGAAGTATGACTTACATAAATTAAAATACATGCAATTTAGGCCTCCCATTTGTCACGTTTGTCACACATGTACATGTGTGTAAAACCATTTTAATTAAGACCTAGAGCATTCCCATGGTCACTTTTCTTTTGACCCTTTGAGTCCCTGCCCTCCCCATCCAGGAAATCTGATTTCTTTGACCGAGCTGTCCCTGCTGTAGAACTTCATAGAAACAGATCTGTACAGCACCCATGCTTCGTGTCTGGTTTTTTCACTCCCAGGTTTTGTGACTTACCCATGTTGTTGTTTGTATTTCACGCCAGATATAAAGTTCGTTCAAAATGTATTGCAACCTTAGCATAAAAGCTAAAGCCCCAAGCTTTTGAAGAAAAATAGTCTCTACTGGGAAGCCTTTACAGGTCCCAGTGCCCACCTGATCCTATTAAATCAGAATCTCTGGGATCAGAACCAGGCCTCAGTATTTGCTCTCCAGGTAAAACCAAGTTAGGCTGCCTATGTAAGAAGAGGCATAACTGCAGTGGCTGCTTTGGATTTTGGAGTCAATAGCCAATGGCTTCCCATTTGCCTGATAACGTGTAAAAGCAGTGAGCTTCCGGTGGGACCCTGGACAAGAGGAAGCCCTTCAGCTGGTCCAGGTTGCGGGCAAGCTGCCCTGCCATTGGCCTCTTCTGACCAGTCATATCTACATAGTAGAGAGCATCTGAAGTAGACTGCATAGCGGGTGAAGACAGGCAAGACTTGATAGAAAATGTACAGCAGAGATCCCCTGAATTCCAGAGCAAGGAAAAGCCACTGATGGTTACCTGCTCCATGCAGCCACTCCTAGTGAACAGGAGTTACAATAGTCTTTTCCTTCCTTGTCTCTTACTATCAACTCTAGTGCGTTTGGGTGTGAGCTAAACTGACCATTTATTTCATAGATTAAAAATTAGTCAAATGGTCTCTAAGGGACCAAAGGAGAAGCAATTGATAACTGAGATAGTAGGCGGAGGAGCCTGGCCCTCCACACTACCTGTGATTCTGTGCTCTGCTATTAGGCGAGAGAGGCCTGTATGTGTCCAGTTCATAGCACTTTTGGGTCGAGGTTATAGGGAGTAGTTTAGATATGTGGGAAAAGTGATCTATAGCCAGATAGCTGTGAGTGGAACAGGTCTCACCGATGCCACCAGGTGGCCCCATCCTGGCCCGAGGCTCAGCGTCAGTCTCCCCATGGTCCTTGGGGATATCCTCTGCAGCGCCTCCTGCTCTACTTCCCAGTCTTTGCTCCTCCACTTTCCCTTAGCCCTTGAACTTCCCTGTGCCTTTATCACTTCGGTTTCGGGATCTGCTTCTCCAGTTTGGCTGTATGATGGTTTAGTTCGTTATTCTGCCTTTAAGAGCTTTTGGGCTAGTAGGTTCTCTCTCTTTGATGCCTAATAAAGGAATGGAGAGCTTCTGGTGGTGAGACCTTTGGGTCCTCACATTTCAGAATCAGGATGGTTAAAGTATATGTGTGCGCACGCCCACGTGAGAGAGAGAGTGAGGGAAGCAAACTGGAGCTGCAGCAAGAGCAAAGCTTTAGGGCCAGGCAGGCCTCGGGCTGAATCCTAGCTCTTTGTCCTTTGGGATCTGAGGCTGTCACCAATGGATTCCCCACTTACTCCTGTTTTCTTAAAAATAAGTAGACCTTTTATGTTACGCGTGCCATCTTTCCATGATTCACTCTCATGAGTATGCCATCATGCTGGTATTACTTATTTTCATAATACATTTAATTAATAGTACACTTAACAAATACTACTAGCTATGAGTATTGCCACAGCTAGGGTTCCCTTGTTAGTAAATCAAATGGGCCGGAGAGATGAGAGATGTGTCATTCCCAGTGGGACAAGTCAGGTCCTTCAGGCCTCAAAGCAACCTTTCCGTCCAGCTGCCTCAGAGGTGGCGTGCAAGGAGGTGGCATGACTATCCCTTGCCAATCACACCCTCTAGGACACTGCCTAGATATGACAGCCCACAGGCTGCATCCGCCCAGCACATGTGCCGTGAAGATAAGAATGATCACACCGTCTTTTAGTCCCCCACAGAATCCATGTTAACAATCTTAATACATCCGGGGTAGGTTTAGTGCATAAAAAATGGAAACTGATACAGGCCTGGGAACATTTAGTTTTTAAAATATTCTTCCATATGGCCAAAAATGCCCCTTTAGAAGGTTCTTTTGACAAGTTGCATTTACCTTGCTGTGAATGGCCCCTTCGCGTATGCATGTTGGGTATTGATACATTTCTCCGTGTCAGCTTCTCAGCTGTGAGCCACGGCTCAGCCACTTGCCAGCTCGTGCCTTAATCTCTTAGAACCTCACCTTGCTCCTCTATACAGTGTGAAAGTCATGCTCTGTTTATGTCCAGTGCTCTTCACTGCATCAGCCTGGCCACCTTCAGTTGTTATATTTATTACAAATACTCCTGCTGGACATCCCGATTGCTGGACCCGCCTTTCGCATTCTCAGGACTAGTGACTCCCAGATATTCCACGGCGTTGCTTTCTCCCTCTGCCCTCGGCCCGCCTGGCTTTGGGACAAGCCTTTTCCTGCCGCCTCTTCCACTGACAGGGAATCACTTTGGAAAGCGCTCTAGAAGCACTGGTTGTTTTACAGGTTTTGAAATCTCAGCTATGCTCTTTCTCTCTTTGTAACAGTGGACACACTTTCAGGAGGGTACTGGGACATTTTGACACCTAAGATTTTCAAGTTCTATCAGCAACATTTCCAACATCTTTGGGAGGAAATACATAATCCATGACCAGAACTGGAATATACTGAGAAAATAATTTATTCAATTGTAGAACAGAAATTTTATTATATTTTTAGATGTTTAAGGTGGGCCCACTTGTCACCATGATCACCACTGGGAATCTCTCTCTCTTTTTTTTTTTTTTTTTTTTTGTGATTTTCTCCAGCAACGTCAATTTGCTCTAGTGCAAGCAGAGAAAAAGGAGGATGATGACAATGAAAACAGTACTCAAAGAGAACTTAGTTTTTGTCACTTTTCTGCATGTTTTATATAAAATGTACTTTAAACAATCTAGATGGGAATGTGGCAAATCAAATTTTGCAGAGAGAATTGGCAGTTCTTGTTACCAAGTGCCTGTAATTACGCAACACCAATGAGAAAATGGGACATGGTATCAACAGATAATAATGACATCAAAGGAACTAGGATGAATGCTTTGCAAACAGCCACAAGACACTGAAAAGCAAGAAAAACAATGCCTCACTTCCTGGCCCCAGGATACACAGCTCCAAGGAAAGCAGTGTCATCAGGGCAACCCGATTTTAACTTGATTTTTTTTTTAATTATATTTTTTATTGTTATTTATGTCTTTTACATTTTGTATTCCCCTTGGGCAGCCCACCACCAATTCACCCGTGATCCATCTCAATGGTCCCCTGTATTCTCTCTTCCATTTTGTGCCCTTATCCTCCCCTCCCCCCACCCCCTCCCACTGCTGAGTGTCTCTCTCCCACCCAGCCTCCCTATAGTCCTGTTATAAGTGAAACCATTCGATATTTTTCTTTTTCTTTCTGGCTTATTTCACTGAGTATGATTCCCTCTAATTCCATCCATGTCACTGCAAATTGCATGTGTTTATCTTCTTTCCATGCTGAATAGTACTCCATTGTGTATATGTACCACATCTTCTTCATCCAGTCATCTATTTTTGGACATCTGGGTTGCTTCCATACCTTTGCTATTGTGAACAGTGCCGCAATGAACATACGGGTGCATGTATCCTTTCGGATTAGTGTTTTTGTGTCCTTTGGGTAAATTCCCAAAAGTGGTATTGCTGGGTCTTATGGGAGCTCCATGTTTAGCAATTTGAGGAATCTCCATACAGCTTTCCATAGTGGTTGGACCAGTTCACATTCCCACCAGCAGTGTAGAAGAGTTCCTTTTTCTCCACATCCTTTCCAGCATTTGTTGTTGCTTGTATTTTTTAAGATTTATTTTTTATTTACACATACAAGCTGGGGTATAGGCCAGAGGCGTGGGGCGGCGAGAGGGTTCACCAGAGACAGAGCGGGTAGCAGAACAGGCAGATCAGAAATACACTGCTGAGGGGAGCAGCGGGTGAGGCAGGAGAGGTCTGCCGCGCCATGTGGGATCCTCCCTGGCTGGGAGTCAAATTCGCATCGCCGCTGCCAACAGCTCCACAGCGCAGCACTTAGCCACTGCGCCACCAGGGAGGCCCTGCTTGTATTTTTAATGTGTGCCATCCTCTCATGTGTGAGGTGGTATCTCATAGTGGTTTTGATTTGCATTTCCTTGATTATAAGTGATGTTGAGCATTTTTTCATGTATCTGTTGGCCATTTGCTTTTCTTCTTTGGAGAAGTGCCTTTTGAGCTCTTCTGCCCATGTTTTGACTGGGTTGTTGGCTTTGTTTTTGTTGAGTTGTGTGGGTTCCTTGTAAATTTTTGTTATCAGTCCTTTATCAGATGTATTGTGTGCAAAAATCTTTTCCCAGTTGGTAGGGTGTCTGTTCGTTTTGGATAGTGTCTCTTTTGCTGTACAGAAGCTTTTTATTTTGATGTAATCCCATCTGTTTATCTTGTCTTTCACTTCCTTCGCTTTGAGGGATGAGTCTTTCAAGATTTTGCTGAGATGTTATGTCGTGTAGAGTTTTGCCTATATTTTCTTCTATACATTTTTTGGTTTCAGGTCTTACATCCAGGTCCTTTATCCATTTTGAGTTGACTTTTGTGCAGGGTGTGAGATAGTAGTCTAGCTTCATTTTTTTGCATGTGGCTGTCCAGTTTTCCCAGCACCATTTATTGAATAAACTGTCCTTGTTCCACTGCATTTTCTTTGCTCCTTTGTCAAAGATTAGCTGTTCATAGATATGTGGCTTTAATTCTGGGTATTCTATTC
>PVIJ01013493.1:0-44914 GCA_004024925.1 Scalopus aquaticus
CCTCACTCCTCTCTTCTCATTCCTCCTCCCTCCTCCTCCCTCCCTCCCTCCCTCCCTCCCTCCTTTGTTCCTTCTACAAGCTTCTCCATCTAGCGATAGGACTCATAGGCCTGGTCCTGGGATTCGACCAAGGACCCTGTGCGGCGAGGCCACTGGGCCCATTCCCAGAGGGCGTGTCTCCAGCCTCCACCGGAGCCCTGGGGAGCAGCCCAGAGCGCGCTGAGCTCTAGCCCGCCCCAGACCGTCCGCAGAGCTGGCCTTGCTGATCTCCAGCCTGGAGCTCCCCCTCGGCCCCTGGGACTCCCCTACGGGGATTCTCACCCTGTGAGACTCTGTATCCCTTGAGGGGCAGCTGCGGGAGACCTGCAGGGAGGAGCAGAGACCGGCAGGAGGCTGCCCACCGCGCTGGTCTGCAGGAGCCCCTCTGCCAGCTGCGCCGGTCCCAGCCTGGGCGAGGTGGGAGAGGCGGCGGCCCTGCCTCTCGCTGCCGCTTCTGGGCTGGTCCTGGCACACCCAGAGGCCCCAGACTGTATTCAGTGGGGCTGGGTCAAGGGCTCTAACCCTGGGCCCTAGAGGGTCCTGCTGTCCTGAGAGCCAAAGGGAGACGGGGCGCCACAGCCGGGTGCCGCGTGAAGGCTCAGCTCCCCCTGCGGACTGGCCGACGCGTCTTCTCCCACCAAGCGCTGTCGATCTTCGGGGAGAAAGGCCCGAGCACAGATCTGTTATTATTGAATTGTTGGGACTTGATGGCATATTCATGGGTCTATTCAACGTGAACTAGATTTCATTTCCTCAGCATGGCAATGAGACTGCTGCTTGTGGCGGCTGCGGAATTTAATCTCGAAGGGCTTTCACTCGGCATCTGTTAAATGCAGTTCAGAGCCGAGATGCAGAAAAGGAGGAAGAACATGAGGTGGTTCAACCTGGCAAATGAGAAGAAATTTTGCTGAATCTCAAGAGTTTATCTGTAGCACAGAGAACAAGCATTTAGACAGCCCTCCCCTCGGGGCCTCCCAGGTCTCCTCCTGACCGAGTGTGAGTGTGAGTGTGAGTGTGAGTGTGAGTGGAGCACACATGCCTGTCTGTGGTTTTAGTAGGAGGATGCGTTATTTCTTTGTGCTCAGTGCAACTGACTGCATTCGATGAGGTTGGAACCACGGTGCTTCTGCTAAAGGCGGGGGGCGGGGGGTAATGGGGGGGCTGGGCTGGGGCTTCCCCTCTCTGCAGGGTCCTGGCCCACCACTAGAGACCTGTGTGCTGATGTGTCCACGCTGCCGCCCAAGCACTGATGCGGGCTCTGCCCCTGGGGTCCGGCAACAATGCACACTCTCGGAGCCCTTGCACTAATGCACACTCGCGGCAGCGCTTGCACTAATGCGTGCTCACTGCGGCCCCCTGTGGAGTGAGAGCTGCACTAATGTCCCGGAGAGGGAAGGCGCCTTGCCACCATCAGGCTGGCGCTGCCCCTGGCGGAGAGTGTGGCCTCCGGGGCACACACGGGCAGGACTCCAGCTCACAAGGTCCACAGAAAACTAAGTTTCCTTTACACCTTAAAAATGCTGGGAGCTTTTGGAGAATATCAGCAACCCCGGCAAGAGCTGGAAGGCAAGCAGGGCTGTAAGACGCACCCGCACTCTGGCCTGACGCGGGGCTCGGCGGCCCCTAGTGGGCAGGGGAGCTCAAGGGTATTTCCTAATCGAGTGAGGGGTTTTACTCAAAATTTGTAATGCATCATATCTGCTAGGTTTTCTTATTTTTGATAATACCAGATACAATCAGAAATATATTCTGAAAGATCCCTGAGTAAAAAAATGACAGTTATTTCCAAGAAGGGCATTCTCCCCAGTACCCACATTCTGCACCCACAAAGAAATCATCGCCGCTTCTGCCCTTGAACACTTTCAGCTAATTAAAAGCACGTGGAGGAAGCCTGTCTTTCTGGCTTGGTGCTGTTAATTACAAAGGTATTCAATATGCCACTGCAAATGGCATCTGCTAGTGCTTAATTAAAATAAATACAAAAATTTAAATGAACGAAACAGGCCTTGGCACGGGTCTGTGGTTCCAGGGCCAAGTTTTGTGCGTGGGTCTAACACAAGCAGAGGAGTCATCTTTGCTCCTGATGGATCGGGTCTGCCTGTACCCCCACACGCCCCCCAACCCCCGCTCTGCAGACTTCGCCCTGCCCCCTCCTCACACCCACTCCCTCCCCACTCTCCGGCCCACCGCGCAGCTTTAGGGGAGACTCCAGATCTCCGGGGAGGCCTGGAAGTTTGTCCCTTGAATCCATTTTCTTTTAACAACCAGCGTGTGGCGCGTCGGGGCGACCCCGGGGCTCCACTCCGTGACTGCCCCGCTGCGGGCAGGGCCTGGGATGAGGGACGCTCGGACTGGCCGGCAGAAAACCGAAGCGGTTCGGGAAATAAATGGCGTTCTCATGGGGGCGGCCTCTCCCCCCAAACTGTGGGGTAACGTGTCCTGGTGCCGAGTCCCACCTTGGACCACCCCACAATCCGCTGAGCACCCGGAGGCGCAAGTCGGGGCGCTGGACGCTCACTCACAGGCCGGACCCCAAGGAGCCACCTGGTTGTAAACCGTCGCGGCCTCAGCCCCTGGCGGAGGCCCCGGCGCCCGCCGGACTTCGGGCTGGCAGAGGGCACCGCAGGCGCGGCCGGGATCCCCACTGCATCTCCAGACACCACGGTCAGACCGGAGAGGAGAAGGCCTCCTGCGCCTTGTATCAAAGGAACCTGGCTGCTTAAAAGTGGCAGAAAACCAAGACAACCGGCCTGTGCTCCGTGGGTGGGGGTGGGGAGGGGGCGTCAGCTGCGCCCCCCACCCCCAGTCAGGAAGCGGGCGGAGCAGGCTCGAACCAGCGCTCAGGAACCACCTGGCGGCGCAGCTCCCCCAGGTCCTCGGCCCCTGCTGCTCTGGGCGGCGAACGCGAGCTGGGAGGGGCGCCCCCTGCTCAGCCCCGGGCAGGCCCAGCTGGAGCCCTCTCTGGCCCCAGATCAGGAAATCCAAATGGCCAGCACCCACTTCTCCGTGCTGGGGTGGGAGCAGGGCACCCGCAAACACCTGGCCCCCCAAGAGAACCACGGGAGGCAGGAGGAGGGAGACGAGGGGGATGATGGCGGCGCGCCGCCCGCGCCGGGCCTTGGGGAAAGCCGGTGCCGGGGAGCTGGGCGCTCTGGGAGGGCCCGCCCTGAGGTTCCGGGCTTTCGGGGCGGCTGGGCGGTAGGGGGCGGCCGGGAAGGCCCCCTTGAGGCTGCGCTGCAGTCGCCGTGGCCTTGGTGTCCCCCACCGGGCGAGGTCCCTCACTGGTCAGCCCCGCTGCAGAAGGAAGCGGCGCCCAGTTAGGCCTCCCCGGGCCTGGCCACCTCAGTCCAGCCCGTGGCCAGTGTCCCAGGAAGCTTCTTGGCGCCGATGGAAGCCCCGGACGGCGTGGGTGTGGGTGACGGGCGCCTCCTGTCCTCCCGTCGGGAACCCACGCGGTCCACATCCTGGTGCGACCCCCACTGCGGGCACCTGTCCCTGTTTGCTGGGCCAGGCTGACGCGGGCGTCCACCGCCGTCCACCGCCGTCCGCACTGGCCACCCAGCACCCTGCGCAGTGGCGCCGTCTCCCTCCCGCTCTGCCCGGGGCGCCGCTCGACCTCCCGGGACCAGCAGGCACCGAATGCCCCTGCCGCGGACTCCCGCGTCCCCGGGCCGCGCACGGAGCGGTGACACCTGCGGCCACCCCGAGAAGCCTCGCGGCCAGGGGCGGGGCCTGGGCGGCCGCGGGGGAGGGCAGCAGGCGCGGGCAGAGCTGGGGGGCTGAGGGGTGCCCGGGCGGGAGTCAGCGGCCAGGCCGAGCCCTGCTCCGGAGGTTTCCCGCTTTCCCAGCCAGTGCGAAGTGCTGCGAACACAGCCGGGCCCCGGACCTCCTCGTCCTGCCGCCTCCTCACCGCGACGCCTCCTCGCACGGGCAGGGCTGTGCGGCGCCGTCTCCCTGCGCGGGGCCTCCTGGCTCTGCCCTCACGGAGCAGCGTCCCCGGGCCGCCCAGGACGCGAGCACCTTCACCCTTGGGAGCCCCGGTGCTGGGCGCTGGCAGACCTGGGGGTGGCCAGGCAGTGTCCAGCCGCACAGTGTCCAGCACGAAGCTCCGAGCTCGGGCCGGCACCGCCTCGGCTGGAGGAGAGTCAAGGGGGGTTGTCCGGCAGTGACCGAGACGCTGAGGTAATCTCGCTCTCCATCCTCTCCACTCACACGTACCCCAAGCAGCTCTCTGTTGCTCCCCAAACCTCAGAACCCCAAGTTCCAGCCCCCGCTGTGTGCCCTTGCGTCCAGGGAATCGGCTGGAGGGAGGGAGGCTGAGTCGGCCCCCGGGCCCGGAGCTGCGGCGGGCTGGCTCCCTGGGCTGGGTGCTCTCCGCGGCGGGGAGGAGCCGCGTCCCTCGGTGCCCCTCCCCCTCTGGCCGCCCCCAGCAGTGCCGCCTCCCTGGCGAAGCCCAGCAGGTCTCCTCCGCTGCCTGAGCTCGGCAGAGACCCCGCTTTTCTCCGCTGATGCTCCCAGCCACGCTGCGGCTGAGGACAGGTCCTCCCTCTGAGAGGCACCGGCTGGGCCTGCCGGGATGTGAGCCCGCTCCAGGGAGAAGCTGCAGGCGTCCCCGGAGCCCCCTGCGGTGGCTCTAAGCTAGCCGGGCCACACCGCCAGCTCCGGGGCTCGGCAGGTGCTTCTGGGGGCTCCTGCTCTGAAACAGCGGGAGCGGGGGGAGCGGTCACAGGCGCGGCTGTGCGCCTCCTCTCCCAGGAGCTGCCTAGACAGCGGCACCGGCATCCCCCCGCGACTCTCTCTGCCTCGGCGGGGCTGTCACGGCCACTTGGGTTTGCTGAGACAGGGGGCGTGGCTGCTGGAAGAGGCCGCGCAGGGGCTCCTGGACACCTGCCGAGTGAGGCGGGCGGGACAGCCTTACCCCACGTGCTTCGCGGCATCGGCCTTAGCGTGACCAAGCGAGGCTGGAAGCGGGGCAGACCTCTGCTGCCCGGGTGTGGGGGGCAGAGCCCGGGCCGTCCAGGGCGGCGAAGAATGAAAACGACTCTCGCGTCACACTGGAATATTTGTTTTGCTTTTGCAGCCGGGGGTGGGGGGTGTCCCTCACGGGCTCCACGTAAAGTGGCTTATTGACGCCGCTGCGTCCAAAGCTGCCGTGACCGAAGCTGCTGGCCGAGCAGGGCTGGGGCTACCTGCAGTGGACACGCTGTGTGGGGGCAGACGGTGTCCCTCCTGGTCGTCAGATTCTCTCTGGGGACCATGTGCGCCCGCCCACCCCACGCCCCGCTGCTCCCGGCGGCGGAGCCCAAGGCTCAGGTGGGGTCTGTGCAGCAGGCTTGGCCCTGGTGGCTTCTGTCCTTGCTGGGGAAGGGCCCCCTGGCCCTGCTGGACAGGGGCAGGACACAGGGAGAGCGGCCTGCACCCCGCTCTGAGCTGTGACCTTGGTGGTGGAGCCCTGCAGCTGGAAGGCACTCCCACAGGGAGACGCAGCTGCCGGCACCCGGGAGGGAGTCTGGGCTGCTCCGGGCTGCCCGTCCTCAGGAGATCCGGGGTCTGCAAAGCGGGGGGACCTCAGGCCCGAGTCCCCGAGCACAGGCTACTGCGGGTCAGCTTCCAGGGGGTCAGGCCCTTGGACTGGCACGTCCATGACCGGAGCGGTGGCCAGCTGGGCTGGGAGTCTTGCTGTGTCGGTCTGGAAAGCGGTCGGACCCAGTGGGGAAGGTGATGGGGGGGAGTCACGTGTCGGAGTCTTATCTTGGGGTTTGTTCGGCCCCAAAGGAGACGCGGTCCAGGTCTTTGGGTCTGGCCACCTCGGGAGCTCGGGCACTATGGCGGCAGCGCTAGCTAGGACGAGAGTCGTGTTCCGGGCGTTCCAGGTGTGCCCGAGCCTCCGGCTGAATGCCGTCAGGTCACTAAAGGATGCGCCGGCCTCAGCCTCGAACGCCTCTGCGGTTTCCGTTGCGCTCTGAAGTCGCGAAGGGCCGTGGACCAAGCCGGAGCCGCCGGCGGGCGGTCGGCCCCTCTGTGAGGGCCTGGCTGTGTGGTTCTGGTGAGAGGACGCTCAGTGACGGTGGTTTGGGAACTGGGACATTTTTCCCTCCCACTTGAGCGTAAAAAGAACAGGATGAAACCCAACGAGATGGAAAGACGTGTTCTCCATCCATCCGGAGGCTGGTGCAGCCAATATCAATTACCATCATTAATTAGAATCAATCAAATCATTCATTTAATTTCTTGAGTCATTGGCAATAAAAAGTATAACCATGTATATTTGCCAAAATGATTTGCAATCTCCTTGAAAACAGCCATTCAGCAATTAAATACAAAGAAACTCCATTAATTCCTATTGCTTTTACTTACCAAAGCAGTTAATTACAAAGCGGAATCATTAGTCAGAAACCGATACAAACCGAAGTGTGAGCAGCGCGAGGGAGCCGCTGGGGAGGGGGGGCAGAGGGGCTGGCGAAGCCCCTGCGGAAGGGGGGGCTCCACAAAGTCTCAGTGATGCCACTGACGGCCACCTGGGTCCCGGCGCTGCTGCCCAGGGGACCAGGGAGCCTGGTCCCAGAAACACCTCTCCCACACCGGAAGGCGCCGGCAAAGGTAGTTTTCTGGTTAGACGCTTACGAAAATAAAAATGACTACTTACTGAGTTTAAAATCGGCCCTAAATCTGAGACAAAGAGCTACCAGGCAGGGGACGACCCTTGGGCTGCCCGGGGAGCTAAGGGGGTGCCGGACCTGGGGTTCACACCTGCACTGCAGCAAGCGCAGGCATCAGCCTCCCGCGTGCAAAGATTTGGGACAGGACGGCGCGGGGAGAGCAGGGAGGGAGGACCTCGAAGCAGGCTCGGGGCCGACTCCCAGCCGGCCGCTCCCCGTGGGCACGGCGCAGCCAGCGGGCGAGAGCCCAGGGCGCCTCGCAGCGGGAAACACGCCGGTGGCCGGTGGGGCCGGGGCTGGGGTGGGACAAGCAGCGCTCAGAATGGCCCCCGGGGCCGCACGGCCTCTCCCGGGTGCGACGGGCCGCCAGCCCCCGAAGGGGCCCAGGTCCAAAGCGCCTCGAGGGCAAAGCCCAGCAATGGCCGCCCGCATCTTCCGCGCCCCTACCCGGCAGCCCCCACACGGCCGCCCAGCTTTCCTCCTTCCCGGCAGCCCCCAAAGGCGGGGGGTGCCGGGCGCGCACCGGGTGCGGACGACGATGCTTCTCCGTGCAGCGTCCGTGAGGGCCCCCGCCCGCACGGTGCCCCGAGGGGTGCTCTGGGCAGTTGCAGCTGCTGGGCACGTCCCGCCGGGGCAGGGGACAGGCTGCCCCCCCAGGGGCCCTGAGAAGACGAGGGCAAGGCAGGGTTTCTGGGGAGGCTGGAGGAACGGGGCCTCCAAGGACCCCGCTTCTGTCATGACGGGGACTTAGACACACTTCAGAGAAGTCGGGGTCCGGCCCAGGCACGGTGTCGGCGTAGCCGGCCGTGAAGAGGCCCTGCCCGCTTGTGGGGGCTCATGCGGAGGACAGCGGCAGCCCCGGGGGGCAGGGAGAGGCCCCGCCGGCCCCTCAGGACCGTCCACAGGGCGGACGCTGACCCCTGGCGTGGCGGGGGCTGTGCGTCCGCAGGGCGCGCGGGTCCGGCGTCTGGCGGGGGAGGAGCGGCGGAGGCTGATTAGCCGGGAGCGGGCGCATCAGCTCCCTAGTGGCGAGGGGCTCGCGGGGAGGCGACGAGGCGGCACCCGGGACGGCGAGGGGGGCTGGCGCGAATGGCGCGAAGACGCAGACGGGGGGGCTTTCGCTGCCTTGTCCCGCCCACCCCTTAATGAGGCCCAGTCCAGAGCAGCGGCCCCCCTGAGAGGCAGACTGAGGGCGGGGTTCTTCGGGGAGGGGGCCTGCAGAGGCCGCCCGGGCGCCAGGGCTTGAAAATCTGTGAATTCGAGGAAAGGATGGAAAAGGATGATTAAGGCAAGTGATGTAATAACCGTTTTCGAGAATAAAAGGGGCTGCCGTCCCTGCTCTCCCGCGGGAACAGAACAAAGGGCAGTGAAGGGCGGGGGCGGGGGCAGCAGGGGGCGGGGGCCGCGAGCCGGGGTGGAGAGAACACCCAGCCGCGCAGCCACGAGGCGAAGGCCCATCAGGGCGCAGCCGGGCGCAGCCGTGACAGCCGGCCTCCGCCAGAGCAAGGGCTGCCGCGGTCAGCCTGTCCACTGCAGGGGGCAGTCGCAAAGGCCAGGGAGAACCCCCGGACACCCCACTTTCCGTTATAGATAAGCCTGCCAGCGACACTGAGCTTTCACCTCATTTCTTCCTCTTTCCTGCTCCATTGTTAGAATTCCCTTCCCGGTCCTGTTTCTGCCAGGCCAACCCCCCGGCACCTCCTGGCGGGTCTGCCCCAGCGTGGGCAGCCCCACGGTGAGAGCGCACGCGCCCCCAGTGACTCTGAAACACGGAGCCCCGCCCCTTCCCAGAATCACATTGGGGGCGGCCGGTGTGAGGTCCGAGCTCCCGGGCAGCGGCCGCGACGGCCCCCCAGGCCCCTCCTCGGCTGTCGGCTCTCAACCCGCAGCCCCGACTCGGGCTGAGGCCGCAGAGACGCCTCGGGCCTCCAAGGTCACGGCTTTCTGGCGCCTTTCTTGTCTTAATATTTCTGGTTTGGGGGCACATCATGGCGATGCAGCTTCATTTATCAACCGCAACTGAGGACGCGCAGCGAGCAAATTGCGGCCGCTTGTTTTTCTTCTCTAATCCGCGTATAAATCTGCCCCCGTCCCCGACCCTGCGGCTTCGTCCCTGACGTCACCAGCCCGCCCCGTGATTAATCTTCTCGCAGTGGCAGACACGGTCACGCTCGCCGGGCGGCGGAGATGGGGACGATCGATAGATTAATCACTGGGCCTCGTGCAATTAGATGAGAGCAGGAACGCCCGAGCCGGCCAATCTTCTCTGCAGTGGAAGCGGTTTTGTTTGTTTTCACAGAAAATCTGCCAGGTCTGGGAGGAGCGGGGCCGCCGGAGCGGGGCTGAGCCTCCGCCTTGGTCCGAGAACCAAGTGAGAGGGTGCAGCCCCTCTCCCCCGACTGTCTCATGGGGGTGTTGTGAGCATGTTCACATTTGTGCAGGAAAAGCACATCCGTGTTTTTAAAAATTAAACTACGATTCACATATCAAAAACATACCACTTAAAATCATTATTGAGTGATTTTTTAGTATATGCGTAAAATTGTGCGACCGTCACTGCTATTTAATCTCAGATGAGTTCCATCTCTCTAAACAGAAACTCTGCACTCGCGGCAGGCACCCTCCCGACAGCTCCTGCTTGCCATCCACTAATCTGCTGTCTATTTCTATGGATTTATCGAAGTCCTACATGCCCAACCTTTGGTCACGCCCCGGCATCTTCCGTTTAGTATGGTTTTTGAGGTTCAGTGTTCCGTTCCTTTTTAATGGCTGACTAATATTCCACCGCAAGGATGTAATACCGTAGTATCACAGCTTGCTTCTCCATTCATCCACTGATGGGTATTTGGGTTCCCTCTGTTTCCCTGCTGTGAATAACCTAGCTTGGAATGCAGGCAAGTTTTTGTGTGAAGACGTGTCTTGAATTCCCTCAGGTAGGTACGTAGCGCTGGAAGTGCTGGGTCCTATGGTGCTGTCCTGTCCAGCTGTAAGGACCTTCCTTTTGCTCTCAGGAGGGGCTGCTCCATCTTGCACGCCCACAGCAGTGAGACCCCATTTCCCTCCAGCCTTGCCAGCACTTGCTGTTTTCTCTACTTCAGATCACAGTCGTCTAAGTGGGTGTGAAGTGGTATCTCATTGTGATTTGACTTGGACTTGCTAATTATTGTGTTAAACATCTTCTTGTGTAATTGCTGGCCATTCACATACCTTCCCTGGAGAAATGTCTTTTCAAACCCTTTGCCCATATTTTATTTGGACTATTTTTTTTATTGTGGACTTTTAAATGTGCTTTCTGTTATAGATTCAAGATTCATATCAGACACATGTTTGCAAATATTTTCTCTCATTCTCTGGATTGCCTTTTTCATTTCCCTGATATTATCCTTCAATTTACATAATTTTTTAATTTTGAGAAAAGATTTGGTCAACATTAAGCAAAAGGTTTAGGCTAATGTTTCTGGACTTGTTTTGGATTTCATCCACTGAAGGAGAAAATTTTAATTTAATTTAATAACTTAAATAACAATGAATAGATCTTGCCAGGTGGCGCTGAGCTCTGAAGCGGTGCAAAGCAGTGCACGATAAGCTTCTTGTCTTTCCGCAATCACGTTTTGTCTCTGGTTTCACTGAGAACGTGCCAGTCAGGCCAAAGCTATGTAGCTCCCTCCCAAGGGAGGAAGGACTGTGAGTGCGAGCGACCAGGCTTGCGTGAGCTCACCTGCTGACCACTCACCTGTCCTGTGCTCAGCTGCGAGTCCCTCCAGTCCTGCTAATATGTGGGAGTAAACTGATTTTCACAACCAAACCAACCTTGAATTGTAGCACAGAATAGAATTTATTCCTGATACATTTTCCTTTTGGTTGGACTCCCAACCCTGCTGAGACTTTTCGTATACAATAAGAGGAGCAGTGTTTCTTCCCTACTGTCCTTGCCAAATTTTATACTCATGTTCCACTAGCCTCAGAAAATGACTCGAGATATTACCTGTTTCCGATACATAACCCAGTGGGCTGAGAAACTCGGAGACACGTAAGGGCGCCCCTGGCTGGTGGGGAAGGACGAAGTCGCTGGGACATCTCCGGTTTCCTCCGACACCGCCTGCATTTTCTCCCCATTCTCTCTGCATGGCCCCTGCATTCTGTAGCTCGTGTGCTGTGGCCCCAGAAAGCCCCACACACATGCAGAGCGGTGCGGCTCGTACAGACAAGCCTGGATTTTATCTCAAAGTCTTCTGGGGCATCTAGAAGGAGGCTCAGAGGTAGAGAGGTGGCAGCCAAGGTATCTGGACTTTTCTGCTCTCTCTGCATGAGACCCCGCTGCCCCGGACCCTGAGAGCAGGCGGCGCTCATGCGGGGAAGGCCCGTGGCGTGGCCGGGCGGCTGTTTGCTAGGAGCCTTCCGGGTGGAACATCTTCACACGGCCTTTGTGGTCAAAGTCCAAACGCTCCAGCTGGGTGTTACCAAATCCTCTTGTTTCACAAATGAACACAACAGAGAGGGCCCCCCAGGGAGAGCGAGGGAACCCGGCTCCGAGCCCCCTTCCCCTCTCACTCTGGCGTCTGCGCCTTCTTGGCTGTGCTGGGAGGGCTGAGTCTGGGCCCAGCTGGGGCAGGGCGGTGGGCCTGGGCCGGAGGCGGCTGGCTCAGGTGCAGCGGCCCCGAGAGAGCCCGGGGAGCGGCCCGTGGCCGGTTATGTCTTGGGAAGAGGCACGCGGTAGAGGCTGCGGCCCGAAGACGCAGGAGCCGCCGCTTAGACAAGGAGTCACACAGGGCTCTGCCTCCGGCCTCTCCCCTCCCTCTCTGTGACGAGAAGAAGGTGCGGTGCTGGGGCTTTGTTGCCACAGACATGGATTTGCAGACAGTGGTGTGGCCGCATGAATTCAGGAACGAAAACCTGGGTCCCCGAGGGTCAGAAAGCCCAGAAGACACAGGGGTGTTGTGTGTGCAACATCGCACTGATGCACAGAGCCGTGGAGCGGGGACCTGGGAGCTGAGAGCCACGGAGCCAGGAGCCATGAGCCACGGAGCCGGGAGCCACGGAGCCGAGAGCCACGGAGCCACGGAGCTGGGAGCAGGGAGCCGGGGCCGTGGAGCAGGGTGCACCACACAGGAGGCTGCCCGAGAGCAAGGTCCTGGCCTTTTGATTGACAGAGCGGGCGGGTCTGACAGCACTGGCTTTGGGCTTTAGGGAGGGCGAGTCCAGTGGGATGCGCCCAGCCCCCACCCACGCTCCAGTCTCATTCACAAGGTTCCGCACTCAGTCCCAGGGATAAAGCACATCAGTCGCCGCCCCCGGGCATCCTGGTCACACCCGGGATGTGGACCTGTTGCCCCAGGGCCATCGAGCGTCCTGCTCTAACTTAAAGGAGCCTGGTCGGCTGCACACGCACGGGGGTGTGCAGTGACCCCTGCAAGACCCTCTGGCAGGAAAGAGTGAGCCACTGAGGGGCCTTGGAGTTTGCTTCACGGGGCGCTAAACGGGCTTGGTTGCTGGTTCATTCATACAGGCTAGAAAGCCAGAAGCAGAACAGAAGTGAAGCCAAACATGACTTGATTTATAAACACCCGCCTTAAGTATTTCAAGGGCGTTTGTGCTGACCGCGCTGGGCAGGCTGCCCTGGGGGCTGGGAGCTGCTGACGTGGAGAAACCTGCTGCTGCGACGCCTCGTTTGTCACCCAAGGGCAGAGTCACTCGCTCCCTCCCGCCCGGCTCTCCGTCTTCCTCCGGGTGATGAACGCAGCCGCGGGGCGCGCTCCTAAATTGTTTGGTCGCACCATCCTTGGAGTAAGAACAGCTAATTGAATTTCCGCGGCTCTGCACCCCGAGTTCTCCTCCTTGTTGGGGAGTCGGCAGCTCCGTGGCGCGGTCTCCGTCCCACAGAACCAGGCTGCCCCGGGGGGCTGGTTGGCTCCTACACTCGGCCCTGAGCCGCCGGGGATGCTGTTCTCCAAGCAGACGCTTGGCCCGCGTGCCTCGGGGGCGGCCCTTCCTCTGCCCCTCCCGGGTGGCGGGGCTGGGAGTGGGCAGTGGCGCTGGCCTCTTCTTAACACCGGTCTCGAGGGGAAGCAGACGAGTGGCCGGGTCTGCCTCCGCCAAGGTCGTCACATAAAATGGCAAAAAAAGAAAAAAAAGACGCAGTGCTTTGGGCTCAGCCGTTCCCCCAAGCCCCAAGCACCAGCCATAACGCGAGGGCGGAGCACGCGGACTCCTCTGGGACGGACATCACTGCTGGTGTGATGAGGCGACAGCCAGCAGCTCCGAGTCCTGCGCCTTGGGGCCCTCTGGGACCATCTGGGGGACACACAGCTGGGTCCTTGTGCGGGGCGCAGAGCCGTGATGTGGCTGCTGGCCGAGGAGCCGGCGGGGCAGCAGCAGGAAAGGGGGGACCCTGAGGCCCCACCCCGCACCTCGACCGGGGGCTTCTTCCCTACCCAGATTCGGGTCTCCGTTCCTCTAGGACCCCCGCTTGCGACACGCGTGCCCCCCGAGCACGGCTGGGAGGACTGTGCGCGCGCGGGCTCCCCTTGCCCCCCAGACACCCCTCCGCGGTGAGTGGTGAACGAGAGGACTGAGGCTGCTGCGGGCGGTTCGGTGCCCAGCTGCATCCCTCGCGGGAAGGCGCACCCCCCGCCCCCGGCAGCCCGCATCTCGGGGTCCCCCAGACCCGCTTCTCCACTCAGCACCCACGGCCGGGCTGTCCAGGCGCTGCCCGACGGCCAGTACGCACAGCCACCTGGCCAGGGCCCACCCCAGCCCCTAGGGGCTGGGGCTCCAAGGCCACCGCAGCCCAGCCCGCAGAGCCCGTCCATCCCGGGGAGGGACCGGGCGCCTAAGCACACAGGCTGCATCAGGGTTTACGAAGCACAGGAGCCCCTTAGCCTGTGTCTCGGGGAGACGAGGGCGGGTCACAGACTGGAGAGGGAGAGGGGCTCCAGGAGAGGGGGAGGCGCAGGTGGGGAGCGGCACTGGATGCAGAGCTGGCCCCTCGGGACAGGGCCCCACGGAGGCAGTTGCTGCGAGGAGAGCAGCCCCGCTGGTCCGTCCGCTCCCAGAAAAGTCCGTGCTTCGTGGCTATTTCCAGAAGGGGGTGTCTCCAGCTGCAGAAAAGCGTCGACTGCCGTTCACTTTCATAGCACGCGGCGGTGAGAATTATCCCTAGGCCCAGTCGTCGGAGCGGACGGCGTCCGTTCCCGATAGAACGTCTGCTTGGGGTCTGCTTTCCTGTTCCAAGTTCTTTGTCACCGCAAAGGGCTCATTAGGAGAGGCTCTGTCTGGGCCCGTGGGCGGCCGAGGCGCGGCCGCAGTCGCTCTGTCCTGACCCTGCCTGTTCTGATAAAAGGATCCAGCTTCTCCCCGAGTCTGCTGTGCTCTGAGGGCGCCGTGGCCGAGAGGGACCCAGGTCAGCCCTGCTGCAGGCAGGAGGGGCTGTGTGCCCCAGGGACCCCAAGGCCTGTCTCCAAATAAAACCCCAAGTCAAAGGTCCCACTTGGCACTTTCATTACGGTCGCGCGGCGCGGTGCTTAGAAAGGCCGGAGCGATCGCTTGGATTAAGGGACTGCACTTCCAGAGAGGCAGAGTCACGGAGAGACTCCAAGGGGCCCGAGGAGGGACGGCGTCAGCAGTGTTTGTGGGAAGGAGACGAGGACAGCGGTTAAATGAAAACTGGACGGTGCCCGCAGGGTCCGCTGCTCTGGGCTGCGTCTGGACGGTGCCCACAGGGTCCGTCGCTCTGGGCCTTCCCTGCTGGGCGCCGGTTCTCCAGAGTAGCCAGGGCGCTGACTCTCCATGAGTCCCGGGCACCCGCCCTCGGGCCCGGAGCTCCCCTGCCTGCTGCCACTGGATTAGCGAGGCGGCTGCCTGTGGCCATCTGAGGGCTTCCCCAGCGCCGGGAGGAGAAACAGCGTCCTGTGTCAGCCCCGCTGCGCCCTCTTCCCAGGCGGCGCTGTGCCGTTGCGGGCCCTGCGCGTGGGTGACTGGCACCGATCACCGAGGCCACGTGTGAGGGCGTCCCTCATAGTGCTGGCCGCCTTGATGCTGGCTCCTGAGACCAAGATGCTTTAGTGGCGCAAACCCTTCACGTGGTGTCCAGAGGGGCAGCCCCAGGCCGGTGGCGGTGGCCGTGAGCCCAGCCACGTGCGGGCAGCATGGCTCGTCCCCTGGGGCTCAGCCCAGGTTGGCGCCCGCGTGCGGTGTCCACCTCGGCCTGCGTGGGTGCGTGGGAGCAGCGTGTGGGGCGGGTGGTGGCCCCTCTCCTCTCAGCCGCCCGGTCCCTCCTGGGAGTCCAGGGCCGGCCCCTCCTTGCAGGCCCCGGCGCGCCCAGGCGGCCGTCCTGACCCCGTAAGGGCAGCCCCCGCGAGGCGCAGAGACACGGCCTGCTGGGCTCTCGGGGCGGGAGCAGCTGCCACAGACAAGCTCAGAGCTAACTGCAGGGTGTTTAGGGCGCTAATGTGCGAAGAAGCGCGGCACCTCTTAATGAGCCTGTGAGAGCAGAGACGGGGTGTCTGGGGCCGCGCTGAGTGCTCTGTGCGCCACGAGCCGCCCCCCCAAGACCGCCGTCCCGCTTGCCGGCCTCAGGGCAAGGGCAACGGGAGGCCAGCGTGTCTCTGGCTTCAGTTCCAAGGGCCGTCACCTCGCGCTGCCGCCTCCTGTGCCCCCCGAAGGCCAGCGCTCTGCACCCCAACAGCGCCAGGCCCCGGCTACCGGTCTCGGGCAGGGGTTCCCCCAGAGACACCCTCAGGAGTCCTCGGGCGGTGGCACCACGGGCTTGCTCCCCAGCTCTGCCTCACCTCCCGCCCCGCCCCTCAGGGGACAGAGGCCAGCAGCGGAGGCTGCCTCTCCCCCACACCGGCCTCCCGCGGGGTGATCCCAGGGCAGCTGCGGAGCTGGGTCTTCCTGGCGTCCACCTTCCAGAGGTTCTGCTTGGATGAAGCGATGGCCCAGCTCCAGGTGCGTTCCCGTCACGGCCCCCTTTTGCGGCTGACCGCTGTTCCCGCCGCCAGGCAAGGTTGCCGAGGCGACGGGTGCAGGGGCCTCGCAGCAGAGCGGTCCTGCAGAGGGCTCGGCCCAGGCGGGCCGCGGGGTGTCCGAGAGCCGCGGGCATCTTTCCCGTGAGGGGCCCGAGGGCCAGGCACGGTCCGCGCACCTGCCGGCTCTTGCTCTTGTTTACTCCGTGAGAACCGCTGCCACAGCACGCGTGAGACTGAGTGTGCAGAGGTGGGGCGACGAGTCACCGACGTCAGAAATATAATTCTTACAGGGGCCGTCCGCGCTGCGTCGTTCTGACCTAGAGGAGTGCCGGTGCGTCTGCGGGCAGAGGGCGGCGCTGGCCTCTCCCCTGCTCCTCGCTGGAGCCGCCCGGGCTGGGGACCGCAGTTCCCCATCTTCCTCCGCCTCCTAGGCCAGCGGGGAAGGCCGGTTGCCTGCAGGCGCGCGCTTCCGACGGCCCCTTCGCAGACTTCCGCTGTGCGAGGCCTCTGCTCTTCGGGCTAGAGCAGGCAGGGGTGCCCAGCGCGGCCGGCGCGGTCACAGCTGGATGGCCAGGAGGCACGCGACCTCGGCGCGCGCACTGTGCAGGCCGCCCAGAGGGCGTCTAGAAAGCCCCCGGCGTCCCCTCGGGACGGTCAGGGCACGGTGGGAGCCGGGTCCTGTCTGACCCTGGGTCATGTGTGGGTCTGTCTGGGGCAAGCGCCACCTGTGACCCCCACCCCCAGCATAAAGAGGGCGCGGACATTCAGTGTGACCTCCAGAGGACATCTGTCTCCGCTCCCCGGACGCACACGCGGGGCTTGCGCCACACCCCGCAGTGCAGCAGCTTTGACGCCAGCGGGGAGAAAACCAAACACACACGCACACACAAACCTTTCTAGCAAGCAGCTTGACCCGCCAGCAGCGCCTGGGACTACCTGGCGCCCTCTTGTTCCCTGGGACCGTGCCCTGGGGCGTTACCTGCTGAGCGGCCTCGCTGGGAAGTCCACGGAAGTCGCTGGAGAAATCGTTTCCATTGAACTTGGAGGCGCAAACTCTAGACGGGGAAGATGGGGCTGGCGCGCCTTCCAGTGCCGGGAGATGCTAGTAGTTCCCTGGGACCCGAAGGCGGTTATGCTGGCGAGGCCCACGGCCTGCGCGAACTGCAGAAGCCAGCGCTTCAGGGCGCCTCTGGGGCTGGCGCGGGACAGGGGGTCGGAGTTACTCTCCCTGCGTTTCCCCTTTGCTTCCCCTCCCTCGGCCCGCCCCCCTTTCTTTCCTCCAGTGCTGATTGGGCGCCTGCCGTGCCCGGCCCCCCTGCGGAGCACTGGGGACGCCTTGGGCAGACAAAGGCTGCGCGAGCCTGCTCCAAAGGCGGGGAGAAGCAGCAAGCAAGCAGACTCGTGGTGTTTACGGAGCACGCGGCCTGCGCTGCAGGTCACACCCGCGCTTCGCACGGGCCCGCCGCCGGGGACCCACGGAGCGGCCACACAGCTGCGCGTCCGGGCCCCAGCGCGGCGGCACCCGCGGCGTCCGGGGCCAGCAGCCGCCCGCACGGCGCCCTCGGAGGCCCGGCGCCGGGGCCGGGAGTGCTGCGGCCGGTCAGGGCCGGTCAAGGAGCAGGAGGGCAGGGTCCGGGCTGGGCCCAGTGCGGCCGAGGGCCGTGGGGGCCGAGTGTGGAGTGGACCCTGGGGTGGGGGGACGCCGCGCGCGGGCCTCCCAGGATAGGGGAGCCGGGGTGGCGCGACGTGAGGCCGGGGCGGGGGGCGGGGCGGCGGGGGCGTCTCTGCCGCGGGGCCAGGGAAGTCCACCTCAGCCCGCGCTGAGCGGAGGGACTGGACTCCGCGGGGACCTGCAGCGGCCCGTCTGCCGGGCAGTGAGGAGCGTGAGGGGCGGGCGGGGGCACCGGGCTGGGCAGGGTGCCTGGGCAGGGTTGGGCGCCCGGGCCGCCTCCTGGTGCTCAGCACAGACAGATCCAGGCTGGGGGAGGCAGAGGCAAGTCTGAGGTTCGTGGTGCTCGAAAGAAACAAGGAGACTGACCTGGGCATCGCAGACATCTGACCAGAGGGCGATGGCTTCTGGCCTCACTTCTCTGCACATTAACTCTGTGCCGCTCCTGCGGGGTGTGAGCCGTGGCCGCAGGAAGCCGTGCCCAGCTCATGGACAGGTAGAGGAGGAGAGGAGCCGGCAGTGGCCAGGCCTTGGGGGGGGTGGGCTGAGGTTATTTCTGGAAGGAGGTTTCTGGGGGGGAGCCAGAGCAGGACCTCAGGGGCAGGAAGAAGAGCCAGGCCTGGGGGGCAAGTGCAGGGGGAAGCGCGGGGGTGCAGGGACTGTGGGGACAGGCCAGGGCTGGGTGTGGCTGGCGAAACTCCAGCTGCGGGGTGTCTGGTGCTGGGCGTCGGGGTCTGCTGTGGCTGAGCCTGCGTAGGTGTTGGGGTGCCACCTGCCTGGTTGGCAGAGTTCGCGGTGCCGACAGCTGGGCCCTCAGCCGTGACAAGTGGTTTCGTGAACGATTAAGCTTGAGAAACGCTGGGGGGACAATGCAGCAGCCCAGGAGCGCCCTGGGGCCCGGCTCGGAGCTCCCCCAGTGCAGGGCGCAGGCGACTCATTCACGGCCCCGGGGAACAGCCGCGGCCGCCTGGGCGTTACTTATTCCCATTACTTTCTCGTGTTATTTCTTATGTCTAAGTCTCCTTGACCCCCCCCCCCCCGCCCCGGAAGCTCAGAATGTTCCCCTCTCCATGAAGACACCATTGTCCAGTAAGATGAAAATGGCAAACAGTTGTATGCTCCAAAATGGAAAAATAGGAATTTGTTGGTTTAAATCAAAAGCCAGCAGACTACGGCCCAAAGGCCGAGGCTGCCATTGCCTGTTATTGTCAAGCGCAAACGCTAGGAATGGATTTTGTATTTTTTAGTGGTTGAAAAAAGTCAAAAGAAAAATTATAACTCACAAAAATTGTCTAAAATTCAAATTTCAGTGTTATGGGTAGGGTTTATGGACATGCAGACATGGGCCTTTTTTGGTGTCTTCTGGCTGTTTCCAGACCCAGTAGCCGGGGTGAGTATTCCCTGCAGGTTTCTGGGGTGCACTTGGGGCTTGGAGCCCCATCTGTTCCCTCTCCCCCCAGACCAGCCCAGATCAGCAAATCTGAGCTCGCTGATCATGTAACCATTTTAGTATTGTCTTTCATCGCCCGGGTCCCTTTGGAAAAGCTTGAACAGTATGGTCAAACAAAGTTATCTGAGTTTAGCAGCATCTTTTGGCTTCTATATGTCTGAGATGTGACAAAATACCCGGAGAAGCTGGCAAGAGGGTCACCACCTATGAAATGTCAGCTTTTCTCTTGAGGGAATTGTTTTATTTTAATTTCCCCAAAGCAGCGACTGTTTGCACCTGTTTCACTCAGGCACCAGAACATTGTGTGCCGACCTCTGCCAGCTCCCCGGGGCACCGGGCTGGGGCCGCGTCCCCATCGAGGTCCGGGCGACCGGGAAGCCCCGCATAGCCACCCTCCTCTCGTTGAGAAAGAGTCTGAAGTGCCGTTTTGAACTGATCCTCAGATGAAATTAATCCGACATTATTCGAGCTCATAAAAGCTTCATGGGAGCGTGATTTATAAAGCAACCAAAATTCTTGTCAACTCAGCATCTGGAGCCGGATTATTTTGCAATGCAAATTTTTGTGCACTTCACATTCATGACTGCGAATTAGCTAAACACACAGCTCCGTGCTGTTTGCACTTGCAAACGAGGCATGTCACGTGCCCGCAGTCTGCACTGCTCTTGTTCCTCGCCGGTGTGCAGCACCCCCACTTGATTATGCGAGGGGAGAAGAGGAGGTAGTCTAAGAACAGAGCCCTCCCCTCCTTCCCAGTGCCCCGTGCGCCCCCCACGCCTGCCCGGCATCTAGGCTGTCCCGCCTCATGCACCTCCAAGGTGTGAGTTCCGAGAGGTTGGAGGCCTGCCCTGGGGCTCGCTTCTGGGGTGCCCGCCGGCAGGCGTGTGTCAGCTCCGTCCTGAACATAGACTCGGGCCCCTCGTCGCCAGGTCAAGCACTGGAGGGGTCATTTCTGGGCGTGCCGTGGCTTAGCCGAATTGGGGACCTGGGCGTGCCGTGGCTTAGCCGAATTGGGGACCTGGGCCCGGCGTCCAGATTTCCCAAGTTTCTTCAAACAGCCTCTGCGGCCCCCAGGCCTGGGCGCGCCACCTGCCATCGCTGGGGCCCCAGCCCTGGCTACACCTGCTCGGGCAGTGGCACCGCCTGGGCCCACGCCGGTGGAGAAGCCCCTCCTCAAGGCACCTTGCTCAGGGACCCCCACAGCACAGTGCTGCTCAGAGGGGCCGCATGGCTAATGAAGCGGGGAGGCAGGAGGCCCCCCAAACAGATGTTACTAAAACAGCCTGTGTCATTAAGGCAGCAAAGCAATAGGGAAATGGACACGTTTGAGACCAGGCTGATTTCCATAATTTATGGAAATGGTGTTTCCTTAATGGCACCAGGTGAGCCACAAGAGCCTGCCCCTTCCGGCCTCCCATTACAGCAGAATCAGAGGTCTCTACATCACCCTGTGTTTCTGGGGTCTGAATCCCGTTTAATTTACTGAAATGTGGTCTCTCCTTTCCTCTGATGTGGGTTTGATGGGCGCCCGGATGGCAGCGGGCCTGGCCAGAGGGGACGAGGCCTGACAGGCGCGTGACCTGCTCCTAACGTGCCCCCGCCGGCTGCCTGGGGGGGTCTGTCCCGAGTCCTCCTCCTCTCCCTGCTGGGGGTCCCCTCTGAGCCCCAGCCCGGCACAGCAGCCCGGCCTGGAGGGGAGAGCTTGAGGCTCACCCTCAGGTGGCTGCTCCAAAGAAAGTCTCCTCCTGTGCGCAAAGGGACGCGACCCCTCGGGCCCTCCTTGGACGGAGAAAGTGCAGCCCGGGAAGGGCCTGGGCCGGCAGGGCAGGCTGCCCGCTCCTCCTGGGGCCTGAGGCGGCCAGGGGCCCCAGGCTGGTCCCTGTACCCCGAGGACACGGCCCTTCTGAGGACTCCAGGCCGGCCGAGCTGTGCGGAGAGCGCCGTGGGCTCGCCCGTGTCCGCGTGGCGGTGCAGCCCTTGCATCTCGCGGAGGCCTCGCTGGCCGGCCGGCGCCGCGTGCGCATGCGTGTGGGGCCGCGCTGCTGCGGGTCTCCGCGGGGCGCGGCGACTGTTCGGGAAAGTGGTGCCGGCAGGTTTCCCGCCACAAAGCTGTTTGTGCTTGTGAGCGAGTCATCTGTGGAGGACGTTTCGGGGACCAGGACCTCCTGCTGCTGTCAGGCTCTCGGCCACTGGTGAGCAGCGGGGACGTGGGAGGGAGGACAAGAGGCGAAAGGAGCGGAGGCCACAGCCGGGGCAGCAGCCCTGGACCCCCGCCGAGGCCTCCAGAATCCGGGGCTTCCCGGGGGCCCCCGCCGAGGCTTCCAGAATCCGGGGCTGCCCGGGGCCCCCCGCCGAGGCCTCCAGAATCCGGGGCTGCCCGGGCCCCCCGCCGAGGCCTCCAGAATCCGGGGCTGCCCGGGGCCCCCCGCCGAGGCCTCCAGAATCCGGGGCTGCCCGGGGCCCCCGCCGAGGCCTCCAGAATCCGGGGCTGCCCGGGGACCCCACCGAGGCCTCCAGAATCTGGGGCTGCCCGGGACCCCAGCTGAGGCCTCCAGAATCCGGGGTTCCCCGGGGGCCCCGCCGAGGCCTCCAGAATCCGGGGCTGCCCGGGGGCCCCCGCCGAGGCCTCCAGAATCCGGGGCTGCTCGGGGGCCCCCGCTGAGACCTCCAGAATCCAGGGCAGCACGGCCGGCCACGCGGGGGCAGCGTAGGTGGGCCCCTTTCTGCCTCATTGCGTCCCAGCCAATGTCCTGGCCCCGACGTCCTGGCCCATGTGAGGCTGCGGGAAAGAACTGGAGCTGACGTGTTCACACTCTGCATGTCAGGAGGTTCCGTCTGAGCCTGGTGAGCTCAGGCAGCTGCCACACACCGCAAGTCTTTGCCTCTTTGTGTCCGTAGAGTTGAAATGCAGTACACACGTGGTAAAATTGCACAAACCACAGCCGAGGTCAGTATTTTGAGGTGTAACCAATTTATTTCCCAGTTGTCACTTCATTTTTGGGATAAAAACAGGCACAGAAAACAGAGATTTGCATTGTCAGAGCCCTTCTCACAAGGTTATTACGGAAAGTAGGTTTGGGGAACCCAATTTCTAGGGAAGTGGTGCAGAAAAGTTGGGCCCTTCTCCCCAGATGGAAAAAACAAGCACAATATTAAACCCCAGACCTCGGGGCACTAGGAGACACCACAGCGGGCGGCCAGGCGGGGCAGACCTCACGAGAGTGCCCGCACCAGACGGTGGGGCTGGGGCCCCTTGCTGTCAGCCTTGCCCGCCAGAGCCGGTGGCGGAAGCCGAAGCTCTGCCCGCCGGCAGCCTGGCTCAAACCAAGGCGGAACAGCTGGAGACTTGGAGGCCGGAGGGAGCAGGGGAGGTGGCAGTCAGCTCCACGCACCCACAGTGGTGAGGGGGCAGGCGGCTGAGAACGGTTCTGCTGGACGGCGCGTCCTCAGGGGTGTGCCTGCCGGGAGCGGCAGCCGGCCAGAGGTCTGCCACCTGGGGGGGACACCTCCAGTCCCACACCTGGCAGCAGGCTCATGTGGGGCCAGGCTTGGGACCCTGTGAGCAGAAGCCGCGGTGATTTCCTGAGGCTGACGGCAGAGCTGATTTCGGCTTAAGTCAGGGTCCATGAAAACAGTCAGAAGGGAAGGACGAGGCAGAACCCAAACTCTGCAGATGGGGTCTCTGCAGCCTGCAGCTTCCAAAACAGAATTAGCAGACTTCGCCAGAACCAGGAGAGTGTGTACGTGAGGAGAAGCGGCAGTCGGCGAAACTGGCCCCTCCGTGCTGGATGTTGTCGCGTCAGCAGACAGGAATCCGTGCAGTTAGCACAGATGCTTCTATCCAAGGTCTAAAAAAAGGCAAAGAATTAAGGGAAAGAAGCTGATAATATATGAAAAAGCCCTCAACACACAAATGGAAACAATAGCAAAATAATCAAAGGAAAGTCTAGAAACAGTAAGGACAATGATTGAAATGAAAATTTTATGGATCAAATAGCAGATTTGAGGTGGCTGTGAACTACGGGACCAATCAAGGGTCGCCCAGTACAAAAGCAGAGACAAAATATCGAAAAGATAATAGTTTGGGGTCTCCTTGGTGGTGCAGCGGTTAGGCGCTGCGCTGTGGAGCTGTCTCGGCAGCGGTGACGCGAGTTCGACGCCCGGCCGGGGAGATTCCCACATGGCGCAGCAGACCTCTCCTGCCTCGCCTGCTGCTCCCCTCAGCAGGGTATTTCTGTTGATCTGCCTGTTCTGTTCCCCACTCTGTCTCTGGTGAACCCTCTCACTGCCCCACGCCTCTGGCCTGTACCCCAGCTTGTGTGCATAAATAAATAAATCTTAAAAAAAAAAGATAATAGTTTGTTAGGACTCAGCACTGTTGAGCTATCAGCAGCCACTGCAGCACGAGTTCAATCCCCTGCCAGGGAGCTTCCCACAGGGCACAGCAGACCTCTCCTGTCTCCCCGCTACTCTCCTCAGCAGTGTATTTCGTTCGATCCACCTGTTCTGCTCCTCACTCTGTCTCTGGGGAGTCCTCTCACCCCCACACCTCTGGCCTGCACCCCAGCTCTTGTGTGCATAAATAAATAAATCCTTAAAAAAAACAGACTGGTCACATATGGTGGTCAAATAATGTTGTCTGACTTTTTGTTAGAAACAGTGAAGGCAGGACCACATCGGATGGCATATTCAAATAACATGTCAGGCACGAATTCAATATCCAGCACAGTTATTCTTTAGAAAAAAAGGTGAAAATCTATACTATCAGGAAAATAGTAACTGGGAATGTTTATTGTGAGCAGAACTGCTCTAGAAGAAATGCTGGAATAAATCCTGCATGCTGAATGGAATGCCAGGGGGATTGGCTTGGGTAGGAAAGATCACAAGGTAAGTAGAAACAGCGAGAAGAACTGTTTCGTTCCCCCCCCCCCAAGTCTTTAAATGACAAATGACTGTTTAATAAAATGGAGACACTGTGGTTCTGGAGTTACAGTGTGTCTGCAGGAAGGGGCCAGAGTGGGCGGGCTCTGTGCTAAGTTTCTGCACTTTCCAAGAAGCAAGTTAATATGAGCTTGGAGTAGATTTTGATGCATGAAAGATTCAATCGTCATACCTAAAACACCAAAAGAGATACGAAGAAAAAACAGTAGCAGGATGGCAGACATAGATCCAGCCGAGTCAATAATTACATTAAATGTGAATGGGATGTGCCATTGAGTGGTACTTGGAACTTATCAGTCTGAACAAGAAAGCAAGACCATTATCTGCTCCCTACAAGAAATGCACTCCAGGCCATAACTAGAGTAGAAGTAAGAGCATATGCTCTGCAGCCACTAAGCTTAAGGATGGCTACCTAAATACAGACCAAATATATGCTGGAAAACACAACGAGGAAATAAAACATTTCCTAATGATAAAAGGAAAGCTGGAGAAGGACCGTGTAAACTGTAAATGTTTATGCCTCCAAAAGTAGACTCCAGCGTAGACGACGCAGAGATGGCGGGGACGGCCTCTGCGGCCCGGCTCTCCCGGTAACTCGTGGAGCAGCACTTTCTGCCAGTTTGCTCTGAATGACATTTACACACACCCCGGCTGCGGCAGCTGTGGGGCACACTCTTCCGTTCGAGTGGCTCTTTCACCAGCACGCGCCCGCATGTCCGTGGCCTCCGAGTGCTGAGGCGTCTGCCGAGAGGCCCGCACTGTCATCCATCTTCCTCGTCTTGGTACAGCAAATTTTGAAGTGGCGCGGTGTATGCCCACGGATGGTGTTCTTTAATTTTAAAATTATTTTGTGATTTGGGGTTCTTTGCATTTCCAAATATCTTTTCAATCAGTTTGTGCATTTGTGTAATTCCAGCCTGCTGGTTTTGTCAGGGATGACCTTGCATTTTAAATCAACTGGGAGAAAATTCTCAAACTGACGTAGTGAGTCTTCCAATCACAGAACTTGCTGCTTCTCTTTATCCCTTTTCAGTTACAGGTTTGTGGATTTCCATGAAGAGATTTTGGGACTCTTTTGTTATCGTATTCTTAGCTATCTTTTTATGTCGCTGTAATAAAATTCTTTTTTCATTTCAATTTTGGTGTGGCTCCTAGTTCAGAGAAAGATAGTGAGTTGTTATATAGTCACTTCATATCCTGACATCTTGTTAAGTTTATTTATTTTAGCAGCACTTTTTCTGTGCATTGGGACTTTCTACGCACAGACTTAAGCCGTCTGCAAACGGAGACTGACTTCTTGCTCTCGTTTTTCTTCTCCTTGCCTTATTGCCTGGCTGGCGTATCCGAGACAAGGCTGCACTGCCGGGTGGCGGGCAGACCTCTGTGCCCCCGCCGAGGTGGTGGGGAGAAGCTGGGGTCTTCTTTATTTTTTTAATATATTTTATTTATTTATTTATTTATTTATTTATTTATTTATTTATTTATTTATTTATTTATTTTAAAGATTTATTTATTTACACATACAAGCTGGGGTACAGGCCAGAGCTGTGGGGCGGAGAGAGGGTTCACCAGAGACAGAGTGGGGAGCAGAACAGGCAGATCAGAAACACACTGCTGAGGGGAGCAGCGGGCGAGGCAGGAGAGGTCTGCCGGACCATGTGGGAATCTCCCCGGCCGGGCGTCGAACTCGCATCGCTGCTGCCGACAGCTCCACAGCGCAGCGCTCAACCGCTGCACCGCCAGGGAGGCCCTGGAGTCTTCTTGCTGCAACCGTGACAACCTGGGGCGCCGCAGTCCGCCCCGACTTCCTGAGGTTTCATCCTCACGGGCGGGACTTCTGTGAGGTGCTGTTGCTACGCCGGGTCCGAGGGGCGTTTGAGATGACTGTCCTGAAATCTGACTGGCCGCGAGTGCACGCTCTCCTCAGAACTCTCCCAAGCGCGCATTGAAATGGGGCGAGTTTCCTTTTCCATAAAATGCTTCTGCTCAGCCGCCCGCCGGCTTGCAGGGCCCTCGTGCGCGCACACCCTCCTGGACGTCCCGCGGGTGCACCGGCTTCCTTCTGCCACGCCGGAGGACGCGCCTGCCGCCCTCAGCCGCTCGGCTCAGGCCGCGGACAGCGAGGCGTCACGCTCGGAGCGATTAACCGTTTCTCGCTGGACGGCGCTGCCGGCCGCTGGGCGCCCGCCTGCGCCCCAGACGCGCGGAAAGGGCGAGGAAGGCGGGAGGGCAAAACCGATTCTTTAAAAGCATCATCCAAGCCCCAGGCGGTGTCTCTGTGGGTTTTGCTTTCCAGCCGCCTCTGAGCCGGGGGAGCAAACAGCCGAGATCTGAGCGCCTTGCGCGGTTTTCACTGCGTGCACCATTTGCAGCCCCGGGGCGCACAGAGCCCCAGAGCAGGGCGGCGCAGTGTGAGCGGCTCCTGCCCGCGCCCTGCCCGCCGCAGAGAGGGAAACGCGCTCGCGTCCAGGACGTTGGTTTCCCCCGGTTTGTCGATTTTGATATTTCAGTAAGTTGGCGAACTGCAGGAAGAAGTTTAAATCTTTGTTTTTATCTTCAGACAAGAAACATCATTTTCTTACCAAGTCAGAGCCTTGACAGACATACCCAGGGGAGCCCTTGTCTTCTGTTTGCAGAAAATTCGTTTTGAAAAAAAGATGTAATTTTATATATTTTCGTCTCTCTGTATAGACTGAAAACAGAATCAGCCCAGCCCCTTCCCCCAGCTTAGGAGAGCTGAGGCCGTGGTCCGACTGAACACTGGTTTGTTTTTCTAAATCAAGAGCTCCTCACCCTTCCGGGGCACGGAGCCCCTCTCAGAAGGGCACGGACCCTCCTCGGGGTGGGGGGGAGGTTAGAGGCAGTAAATACTCCCCCACGCTGTCCGGGCACCTGTGGCCCAGGCGCAATCCCTGCTTCTGGAGCTGGAATTTGACTTAGGACAACCCCACTCTGTAACGCAACAGCAGAGACAGACCGGCAAAGAGAGCTCCATCCTTGGGACCAGAAGTGGGGTCCCCCGTCCCCCAGAGGCACCCCAAGCCCACGGGCCTCATCTGGCGGTCGCGCCGCCGCCACACTCCAGCGCCCTGCCTGCAGCCGTGGTCCCTGCACGCGAAGGGCTCCGGGCCTTTGCTGGGCAGTGCTGACCGTGCGCCCGGGACAAGGGCCCGAGGGCGTAGCCGGGGTCGCGGCGTCCTCCGGGGTCACCGGCTACTGTCCTCGTGGTCTTCTGATGGGACTGGCCCGCCCTTGGGTGCCCTCCCAGGCAGGGGCCTCCCCTGGCTCAGTGGACGCTGTGGCCTTGCTGGGCCCACAGAGCCCCCAGGCGCACTGGCCGGTCTCAGCTGGATGCCGCAGACAGGATGGACCCGGCCGAAGCCCCTGCCCCGGTCACTCTCTCTGCCCCAGTCACTGTCCCTGCCTCTGTCACTCTCCCGCCCCAGTCACGCTCCCACCCGGGTCACTCTCCCTGCCCGGGTCACGCTCCCGCCCCAGTCACTCTCCCACCCCGATCACTCTCCCCGCCCCGGTCACTCTCCCATCCCGGTCACGGTCCTGCCCCGGTCACTCCCACCCCGGTCACTCTTCAGCCCTGGTCACTCTCCCGCCCCGGTCACTCTCCCGCCCCGGTCACTCTCCCTGCCCCGGTCACTCTCCCTGCCCTGGTCACTCTCCCTGCCCGTCCGCACAAGATGTGGCTCAGGGCCAAGCTTGAGAGTGAAGCAGCATCCAAAACGGGGAGGCCGATCGGGGCTTCGGACCGTCGTGGGGCCCTGCCATGGGGCCATGTCCACGTGCCGCCCTCGGCCAGCGTCCACTCGCGCTGCGCGCTCCCCAGCCGTGTGTCCCGCGCTGGGTTTTTCCTCTAACGTCTACTCTCCTCACGCGCGGAGCTTAGGGGCAGGGCCCGGGCTGGCCCCACCAGCTGACCGTGGGCAAACCGCTCCAGCCTCGCTCACAGCCCTGCCCGGAGCGCACTGCCCAGGGCTCTGTCCTCAGCCGGCGAACGCAGCGCCGAGTCACAGGCCGCGAGGTCAGAGGCGGCCGAGGGAGCCCCCTCCTCCGGGAGCGCAGGCACTCCGCCAGAGGACAGGGGTGCAGGGCGCTGTGTGCACCCTGGGGAGACGCGCACCTTCGCTGCTCGAGAGTCGGGGCCGGGGCCGGGGCTGGCCTCCCTGGGCACCTCCTGCCCCAGAGCCCGCAGAAACTGGGCTTCTCGGCCCCTGCCCCTGCTCTCACTGCTTGGCAGAATGAAGCACGCAGACGAACAGGCGCCCAGACGCGCCCGGGTCTGCCATCCTCCTTACCCGCGCTGGCGTTTGTGGGCGCGTTTGCAGCTCCTTCCGGGCCTGGCTGGCTGAGGGATCCAGTCCTTTAGCGGCCGTCTTCCTGGTGAAGAGTGGCGGTCCCAGAGGTCACGAGGCCTCCAAGCCCCCAGCTGAGCTGTGCGTCGCCTGAGCGTCTCGAGGAGGTGACAGACCCTGGGCGTGCTCTGGACCGGGCTGGACCGAGCTGTCGGCCGGAAGTGGCAGTGGAGGCGCCTCGGCCCCCCGCTCCCCGCTGCCTCGGACCCATCGGCCTCGGGAACTTGCCGCTCTCCCGGCTGTGCCTCCCCCTCTGCTTTGGGCCTCCCTGAGGCCGCCCCAGCCCGCCCCCGACCTCCCACCCAGACAGGTGGTGCCCCCAGGCCTCAGACAGAAACGCGAGGTGTCTTGCAGACAGTCGGCCTGACAGCCGCCCCTTCCAGAATCCCGGGAGGCCGCGGCCTCACTGAGCTCGCGCTTCCGTGCTCTTTGCCCTGGTTTCCTCTCGGGCTGCGGGAGCCATCCTTCTCTTTCTAAGTGCCCAGAAAGCAGCAGCTGCTCTCCCCTGCGGCCCATTCAGCCGTGGCATTTTCCTCTGTTCTTTACAGCACTTGCTTCTCCGTGGGCCCGTCGCCAGCTGCTTCTGCTGTTTGTCTGTCGCGGGCCCTCTCAGCTTTTAAACTTTTCCTGGGCCTGCGGCCTCAAGCAGCTGCGCCACACCCAGTCAGTCCCCGGGTCTCTGCAGCGTCCGCCGCTGGCCCGCGGGGGCTCCTGTCCGGAAGAACGTGGCTCCGGGGCGTGGGTCACCTTCAAAGGCCCTCAAAACCGCTCAGCTTTTTCAAAGGGCAAATGAAAAAGTAGGAGGGTCGTTTCAAGCCCTAGAAGATTCTTTGGCCACCCCCTGAGATGTAGAGATTGAGGCCCGGGGTTCCCAGACGGTGGATTCGTCCCGGCAAAGCTGCGGCTGCGTCTCACCCAGGGCAGACCCTGGTCAGAGGGGAGCCGGGCGACTCGCTGGGGTCTCGGGCACCACCCAGGGACGCTCCTGCTCTGATTCCTTCCTTGGTGGTTTTTCAAATATTCCCAAGTGCTGCCACTGACAAAGCCAGCTCCCTGCCTGCACTGCCGCAGAATGGGAAAGCGGAGACTTGCCCTTTGGCTATGTCAAAACAAAAATTAAAGAATATTTGTATCCTATAACCAAACAGTAGGACATTCTGATTAAAGCAAGAAAGCAGAGGAATTTAAAACAGTCAAAAGAAATAGCAGTACAATTGGGGTACAGAGATGGTTCACGCTGGAGCCACTCAGTGCCCCAGGGGAGAGGCTTGGGATCCAGATTCCACACCTGCGTGCAGGTGCGTGCGTGCACGAGTGTGTGCCTCCCCACCGTCGGCGAGAGCTCGTTCAAGAAAGAGGTGGCGAGCCTGAATAAATCCTACTGGTTGAAACATTAGCAAAGGGATTTGATTTCTTCTGTAAGTAGCATCTATCAGTTGCCGACGCGCGATCCGGTAACGTGAACACGCTTGAGAGAATAGAAAGATTGAGGTCCGAGGCCTGCAAAAGTGAGTGCGCAGCTGTTTTTTCCCCTGTAATATCCTTCTTCCTTGGCAGTCCCCGGCCTAACCCTTAATTAATAAATTAGCACACAATGCCCTAGATGTCTCTGTATTGTGAGGACCTTCCATTATAGGAACACATTTTCTTTCCCTTAAGGTAAGTAAAATGTGTGTGTACATTAGGGTAAAGATCACTCTGGCGTCGTAGAAATTTGATATAAATTAAAAGGCCTACAAAGACTCATCCAACCCAGCAAGGAAGCAAACAACCCACTGCAAAGAGGCAGAGAGCTAAGTGGATGCATCTCCAAAGAAGACGCAGGTGGCCGCGGGCACGCGGGAGACGCCCATCGCCACCTCCACGGGACACGGTGGGCCCCACCGAGGTCGGGGTTTGCTGTGGGATTATTTCCACACTTGAAAACACGAAGTCCCTGAATTGCAGCGGCTTTCTGGGGGCTCCTGAGCCCATTTGTATTTAGATGAACTCGCAGCTGCGCTGTTTCACGGCACACTGTGGCTGCTGGTGTCCAGCCCTTGCATTCTGACTCGATTCTTCGCCACTGATTTCCAGCAGCTACTAGGGGCCACTGGGGTCTGTTCCTGATCATCTGGGCGTCCTGGCTGACACTTTGAAGAAAATCCCTTTGTTTGGGAAGAAGCCCTGAAGTCAGGTGAACTGGGGTTCCCTAGATGTGGCCTCCCCTTCTCTCTCCGTCTGCTTGTGAGGCTTTTCTCCTGTATTTGCTGTGAAGACCAGCAAAGTGACATCTGCGGGTGCATATGCACGCGGTGTGCGTGTGTGCGTGTGCACGCGCATGGGTGTGTGTGTGGGTTCCCTCTGTTCTGTTTGGAGCCGGAATGGGTCTCTGTCTCTCCTCAAGTCTGGAAAAGTCCTAGCTTCTTGGAAAATTGTTTCTCACCCAAACTTTTACTAGAAATATGTTAGACCTTCCTTTCCCAGCAGTGAACCGGAGTCGCGTTCATAAATACTCACCCGTCCCGTGCAGGGCGTCTCATTCGTGCTGATTCCCGCGTGCCCACCAGCTGGTTCTCTCTGGAACATGCGCTGGCGCCCTGCTTCCTTTGGATCACACTTCCCAGCCCTCGAAGTGCTCTTCAGTTCTTCCTCAAATCCTCCTTTCCCCATAGTCACCTGCCTGTACATCTTGAACTACGTGCACATTTAACATCTGGTCAAAATTTTAAACACCTCTACTTTGTAACTTCTTTCCGAGTTCAAAGTTAATGGGACTTTAGTTCTACTGTTTGTGGCATCTGCTGATTCTGTTTTGTGAAGAATTGACTCTGAGAATTGATTCCTTTGCAGTTAATTTTATCTCACTGTGGGTTTTTTTTTTTTAAGATTTACTTATGCAGACAAGCTGGGGTGCAGGCCAGACGCGTGGGGCGGCGAGAGGGCTCACCAGAGACAGAGGGGGGAGCAGAACAGGCAGACAGACGGAAACACACTGCTGAGGGGAGCAGCGGGCGAGGCAGGAGAGGTCTGCTGCGCCATGTGGGAATCTCCCCGGCCGGGCATCGAACTTGCATCGCTGCTGCCGACAGCTCCACAGCGCAGCGCTTAACCGCTGCGCCACCGGGGAGGCCCCTCACTTTGGGTTTATTATTAATGCAGATCTTCATCCAATTTTTGTTCAAGCAGTTTTAAATTTACAAGTCCTGTTTGCTTGCATTTTTCAAGATTACCCTTAGTTGTCACTTCTAGAAAACCTGGTCCAGACCCCACCTCGGCCTCCCTCTGGCTCCCCACCTTCACTCCCATCAAAATTCCTTATAATTTTATTTCCAGGTATGTACTGTCTTATTTTACTCAGAATCATCAGCAGATTTTACTGGGTGGACTTGTTTGGCAAATGCTTTCTTATGTCTGACATCCTTTTTCATGCCTTTTGAGGGAAACTTCCAGAAAGTGTGGGTTAGCAGAATGCAGGATTCTGAAGTCACTTTTCCCAAGGACTGAAATCTTTAGGGATCTTCTTTCTAGCATCCATCACTGCAAAAGGAAACTTTGACGCTGATCTTATTTTCATTCCTTTGTAAGTAACCTGTGTCTCGCCATGAAAATCTCTCTCTCTGTCTCTCTGTCCCTCTCTGTCTTTCTTTTTAGACTGGTGATTCTGAAACGCCATCATCTTTAGACACCTTCCGTGTGATAGCTCTTCCTTAGTATTTATGAGTTTCACTCATCAACAAGCAGTTTTTATAATGGTTCTCTATGTGTTCAAAAGAAATTTTAATTGAGAACAGAGTTCCACATATTTTCTACTCCATCAAAAGGTCAATCACAACATACATAATGACTGTAGCGTGTCATTGATTAGCATCATTGATAAGTGGTGCATCTATTAATTTTTCCGCATTTCTCTTTTTCCACTGCACTAACCAAATATTCTTTATTCATTTTATTCCATTAATTAATTACATGGAACTTACACATTCTTCTGCAAGGTTTGTTTCCTATCACATTCTAAAAGTGAGAGCGCGACCTTATCCCCTCGCTCCTTCCCCACTTTCTGAGATTTTTATGTCAGTTGACGACCTTTCAGATATGGGCCTATGAACCTCCCCAGGTTAACAGCCCCCTGACCTGTTCCGAGGAGGCAGTGCTCTTCCCCTCAAGGCCCAGGGACCCGGCCGCCAGCGAGGGCGGCCCACAGCCCTTGCGCCCCGGGCTGGTGTCTTCGTGCGCGGGGCCCTTTCCTCCGCGGGGCGGGACTCGGGAAGCTCCTTCCTTGGTGGTCTCCGGGGCAGCTGCCCCCCACGCCGCGGGGCAGGAGGAGCGGCTGAGGGGTGAGCGTCCCTGGCCGGGGAGGCCCAGAGAGGAGGGATTTTTGCACGACCAGCCAACCTCTAAGTCGTTGGAGCGGCGCTGAGCCCGAGCCCCGCGTGCGAGGACGGAGGAGCAGGGCACCAACGTGCGGAATCGGCCTGAGCCGCTGTTCCCACTGCCGGCTCTCAGGCTCATGAGGAAAAATCGAGAAGGAAGATGGAGCAGAGAGCAGAAAGACCACGCCGCGCTGCCGGGGAGCCCCCGCGCCGCCCCGCGTCTGGCGGTTTCTGAAGCTGTCTCAGCTGGGCTCTGGCTCGCTGCGGGCTGCGTGCGGTGCCCCAGGGCCGCGCCTCGGCCTGCGCAGGGAGAGCGGCGGGAAACCCGGGCTCCGCAGCGCGAGACTCTGCTTTGTGGAAAACTGGACGCTGGGAACAGGATTTGGAGGGCAACGAGTAGAATGGCTTGGGGCCCTTGGGGACTGCCCCCCTCTCTCCAGGCAACGCGCAGGCGGCGGTGCAGAGGGCGGGCACAGGCCTCCCCCAGGCCGCCCTGTCCGGCCAGGCCCCTCCCGCGGGCCCGCCCCCCGGTGCCCAGTGGATATCTCTTGCCCCAAACTGAGTTCAGACCCCGAGCATCTCCGAGCGGCTGGCGGCTGGCATCTGCCTCTGCGCATGGGACTTACTGGGGGTGCGGGGGGAGGGGGAGGAGACGGGGCTCAGGAGGTGCCGCGCACCGTGGGATTCCGAACTGGGGGCGGGGCAGTTGGCTCTGCACTGAAGAGGCGCGTCTGGACACGGGCCGCGCTCTCATCCTGGCGGGAGGCACCCACAGCAGAGAAGAGGGCCGGGGCGCCCGTAAAATAACGCTGCAGCTCGTGCCCCCCGGGAGGCCCCACAGGCTGGCTGCACTGCCCTGTTTCCCTTTGGATTTAGGGAAAGACAAGCCGGGACCTCGGGTCAGACCAGCTCCCTGGGGTTTCGGATGCTGCCGGCACCACCGGCCCCTCGGAGAGTCCCTCTTCTGCCCTCTGCCCCTTCGGGCAGCGTCTCCTCCAGGAAAGAGCATTTGCCCACGGGGAGGGCTCGCAAGTGTCCTGGGGTCCCCCAGGGCCCCGTTGGGGCAGTGTCCAGAGGACGGGCTGCCCGCTCCGAGCCTGTTTTCAGGGGCAACTCCCACCACCCAGCTCCCGGACCGCTTCAGCTCCTGCTGTTTTCAAGGGGACACTCGTCTTTTTCCTGAGAGTGCCCCAGTGGGAGGACAGATGCGGGGCGCCCAGGCACGCCGGGGGCACGCCCCTCGCAGAGCGGCAGCTTCCCGGGACAGGGAAGACCCCTCCGCAGCTGAGCCGGCGCTGTGGTGTCCGAGGACCCCAAGCACTTTCAAAACCCTTTTCCAATTCGGAAAGGTCTGGAGCAGGCCCCAGGAGCGGCCCGCTGATTGGAGGGAGAGCACAGAGACGGCCCAGCCCGTCCCAGTTGTCACCTGGCCCCTTGGGCAGTGCAGTCTGTGCCCCGTGCAGCTCAGCGCTCGCATGGCATATGCCAGTTCATGGCTCTGAGATCCTTCCCCAACAGGGTTCCCGAGGTCCCCCCAGGGGACAATGCGCACCTCTCAGTAGCTGCTGGGGCCTGAGCAGGCAAACCCGTCGTGGCTCCTGTCGGGAGGAAGCGCATCCCCTCCCCCCAGAGAGGCTGCCTGAGAGTCACAGCACTGGCTGCCTGTACCCGCCCAGGGAAGTGCTCCCAGAGGCTTTGCTGCGAACCTTGGGAGAGTGTTTGCAATAGAGAAACGCCCAGCACCAGACAGACGCTCCCCTTTAAGTCCCCCAGGCAGGCAAATCTGAGCCGTAAGTGCCCTGGGGAGCCCTCCCTGCTCGGGGAGTCCCCGGCACAGACCTGAAGGCTGAGCAGCCGTGCGAAGGCTGCTGCCTGCCGCAGAGCCGGCCCTCACGCCCGCTGAGGACGAGGGGCCAGTCACTGCGGCCAACCCACGGTAAAGGCGATTCACTGCGGGCACAGCCTTCGCGCCCGAGCACCCGTGGGAGGAGAGACTGGGCCCGCAGGCCTCCCTCTTCCCAGCCTGGCTGTCTCTGGGGGCAGCCGGGACCCGAGCGCCTCCCGCCCGGGACGGCCCGTCCTGAAGTCGCAGGTGCGCTGCTCCACCGTGCACACTCGAGCCCCTCTGCTTGCTGGAACAGCCCTGGCAGTTAGATCGCGGATGCGTGTCTGGCTCGAGTCCTCATTTTGAAGACCTAATAAGCTCCTCGTCTAACTGTCACGTGACTTTATTTCCAGTTACGCAGCGCCTGCAGCAGCAAAAGCAATGTCTGAACATGAGCTGCGCAGACATGACACCTGCCCTGAGATGGGCATCTGGGCGGCTTCAGGGCTGCGAGCGCGGGGGTGGGGAGACAGCTCCCCGGGCCAGATCCGGGGTGCTGGGGGCTCCACTCGAGCAGGAGGGTGCTCCCTACAGACAGGCACAGCTCCTCTCCATCCTGCCCCCTCTGGCTTTGCCAGCGTGGACGCTGCAGGGTGTGGGAGGTGCCGGGCACCTCGAGGTGTGGCTGGGGTGATACAGAGACACACCCAGGGCCTGCCCCCAAGGGCTCCCACCTCTGATGTCCACCGGCCCCGCCACGGGGCTGCTGGGTCCTGACAGCTGCCGCCTCCCCACCCCCAAATGCTGCCTGCCTCCCCAGAATGTCCCTGTTCGTTGTTAGTGCAAACACAATTCTAAAATGAAGCTTCTATGCCAGTGTATTTAAATTCAGTACAAGTACAAGGAATGCATTGGTTAGGAAGGATTTAGAAGAGATTTACTATGTGATAAAAATGTAAAGACATAATCTCCCCGGGATACCTGTGGTTTCCATTTGCATGCTACATTCAAACTTGAATTGATCTGAAAATAAAAGCAATACAAACTTAAAGTTCTGCTAGTTATTTACAAAAAATCACGTGTTTCCCTTGCCCCTTGGTTTACTCATGCTCTGAACTGCCACATCTGCTGTGTGTATTTTAGACAAATTTATGTATTTTTGAGATTCTAAAAAATCAAAATTAGCCCTAATGTGCCTTTAATTATTCTTTACTTGGATTCAAAGCAGAATTTTATCATATTTCTTCAACTTATGTGTCAATGATCAAGCTCCTTAACTTGATAAAAGCTGACATTACAAGAAAAGTATTTTGTAAAAAAGACACTAATTCAAAGAGATACCCCCACGTTCACTATAGCACTGGTTGTAATAGCTCAGGCCTGGGATGAAGTGATCATCAATAGATGAGTGAATTAGGAAGAGCTGGTTCTAAACACAAAGTGGAATACTACTCAGCTAGGAAAAAGATAAACCCTGCCATTTGAAACAACGTGACTGGGTCCAGAGGGCATTATGTTCACCGAAACAAGCGAGACAGAAAGTCAAATGCCGTGTGATGTCACTCACATGTGGTATATGAAGAAATCAAGCAAAGGGGTGAACAAAATAAAACAAAACTTTTGGATTGCAAAATACCAAGTGGTCACCAGAAGGGAAGAGAGAAGGGAGCAGGGAAAAGGGGCCAATTCTATAGTGAAGGAGAGAGTTGGACTTTTGGTGGCGAACTTAATGTATATAGAGGTGTTGAGTTTTGATGATGCACACCTGAAAATTAAATAATGTTAAATATATATATATATATAAATCAGTATATAAATCAGTGTTACTTCAATTAAAAAACATAATTAATACAAAATGCTGTTCTGCTTATGGAAGTTAAACATGTTCATTAAAGAAACTTTGGAAGGAGAAGAAAATAAAAATCATTCTTCCTAAGCTCATCAGTCAAAAATAATCCTAATTAGACTTGAGAGAAATGCACAAAGAGGTGTGTTTCCCCCCAAATCCATTGCCCCTAGCTAGGTGCAGACATGGAACTTATGTACATGAAATTTGGAGTCAAACTGCCCAGAAGAGCAAGACAAAGAGAATCCGCGGACGTGGAGGGAAAGACCTGAGCCTGTGGCTAAGAGAGGCAGAGCTTGGCCTGAAACAGGGGAAGCCGGGAAAAATATTCCTTACCGGCATTTTCCCCTGAAGAAATGCCATAAATCATCCAGTCAGAAAGAGCTTTCTTGTGAGTTTCCAGCCGCAGAGAGGCAAAACTGTGACTTGCAGCCGGCCAGAGCTGACCTCAGCAGGGCCCCCAGCCAGAGGGCTGGACAGTGCCTCGGCCCCCGGAGGCACGGAGGAGACCCCGGGGCACGCTGGAGGGGCTCTAGGCAAGGGTTTTCTTTGTGCTCGTGGTGGTGTGCAGGTAAAAAGTAAAAGCGCACATTTTGAATTTGATCTTAATCCTTTGGATTTGGTCTAAGTGACACAAAGAACAGATTGACCCGACACTCACAGGCACAGGCTCACACAGACACACACAGACTCAGACACGAATGCACCACATATGCAGAAGTGCACATGCACACAGACACACGCACACGCAGACACATGCACACACAGACACACACAGACTCAGACACATGCACACAGCGCGTGCACACGCACAGACTCAGACATGAATGCACCACATATGCAGAAGTGCACACGCACACACAGACACAGGCGCACACAGACACATGCACACACAGACACACACAGACTCAGACACATGCACAGAGCGCGTGCACACACGATATACACAGACTCAGACACGAATGCACGATATATGTAGAAGTGCACACACACAGAGAGACACACACAGACACACTTACACAGAAAACACACGCGGACACATGCGTGCACGCCCGCCCACGTGCGCACACACCCAGACTCAGGCACAAAGGCGCCACATACACAGAGTGCACACGCACACAGGCGCACACGCGATCGGTTTCAAGTTCATTTCTAGATGTGACTCATGGTCTGACTGGAGCCTCGGCCAGGTGTGGAGGCTCCGATGTGGCAGCACCGTCAGGACGAGGGCTCGCCCCTCCTGCGCCCGCCCGTTGGCAAAGCGGCGTGACCCGGGCATGTGGGTCTGTCTCTCCCGGCGGTGTTCGCCTACACGCCCACCAACGCTCTGCGCTCTCTGTTTCCGGGATTTATAAGCAGTCATGAAATCGGGTAATAACCCTCTAGCTTTGTTCTCCTTTTTAAAAGTTGCTTGTCTATTCCCCGTCATTTGATTTTCCATATGCGTTTTTGAATCGATTTGTCAATTTCTCCCCAAGTACAGTCAGCCAGGATTTTGATTAAGTTTGCTTTGATTCAATATCAGGCAAACTGACACTTAACAATATTGAATTTCCCGACCCTTGTCGGGGTCATCCCTCTCCATGCAGTTCTTTAACTTCTCTCAGCATTGTTCTGCTGTTTTCAGGTACCGTCCTCCTCGCTCCTTCTTTGGGCAGATTTAACTTCAACTGTTTGATCTTTGGTGGTAGTGCCAATGCCATTGCTGATTTCATTTCTGATTATTTGGAGCAAAAGTAGAGAAACACGGTTGATTTCAGGGTATTGATTTATACTCTGCTGCCTTGTTAAGGGTTGGTTCCAACGGGGTTGTATTTACTTGTGTATTTATTCTTTGGTAAAGAGTCTCACCTCCTCTTTTCCTCGATGGGTGTGTATTTCCTTGCCGGGGCGCTGGGGAGGCCCTCTGGCTCGCGGCCTTGTGGGGAGGGTGGACGTAGGTCTTGCTCCTGGTCTGGGAACAAGCATTTGTTCTTTCGCCATTTTAAGCATGAGGTTCATTCAGAGTTTTTCCCAGGTGACTTTTATCAGTTTGTGACTGCAGAGCGTGGCAGCAAAGCGAGCCAGGGAGGCGCTCGGACAGTGGCAAGGCCCACCCGTCACGTGTGCACAAGTGAGGCTCGGCCGGAGCCTGGGACCGAGCTCGGGGGGCGGGGGGCGCTGCTTTTCTCTTTGGTGCTTTTCCTCGTAGGAGATGGGAGTTAATTCCCCGCCCCTGGAGCGTGGGATGGCCCGGACAGGTCGCTTGCAGTGAACAGAATATGCTGGAAGAGCTTGTGTGACGTTGGAAACGACAGAGACTTACTCCTGGCTTCTTCGATGTCTCCCTTCGAAGGCATCACCCCCATGTCACGTGGGAAGTTCCACATGGTGAGATTTTAAGGCCTCAGGTGAGGAGCCACCTCAGGAATGGGCCGTCCAGCCTCAGGTGAGTCCTGAGCTGCCACCAGCCACCGCCATTTGGACTGCAGCGGGGCGGGGACCACCCAGGGGGGCAGAGCTGGATTCCTGGTCCTCAGAAATCCTGTGAGAGAGAAAATGCTTGTTGTTTTGAGCTTCAAAATTGCTGGAATAATTTGTGATACGCCAATAGAGAATGAATGCATTTTACAACACTCCACTGAACAAAATGTCACGGAGCGATGAAAAACAGTATTTTATAAGATTAGTTTATAGCATGGAGATAGAGTCGCCATATTAGCAACCCAAGCTGGCTGACTCGGTATATGTAGAATAATCTCAGTTTCTTTACAAAATATAAACCTGTACCAAGACGGAAAGGAAAGGAACTGATTATTTTCAGTGGGCAGATTATTCATAGTAAATATTTATTCTTTATCACTGGCCTGAGATTGAATCCCGCTTTCTAAATGCACAATCATACGATCGTTGTGCAACCAGCATTTAAATCTCTCACGTTTGTGAGCGACGTCTGGATAATGCAGCTAATATAACCGTAGCTACTCACAAGGCTGGGGGGAATAAATATAAGCACTTGGTTCTCAGATGGTAGCAAGTACTTTTGATTTTTTAAAAAAAATTATTTATTTTGCATACAAGCTGGGGTGCAGGCCAGAGGTGTGGGGGTGAGAGGACTCCCCAGAGACAGAGTGGGGAGCACAGCAGGTGGATCCACTGAAATCCACTGCTGAGGGGGACAGGAGAGGTCTGCCGCGCCCTGTGGGTCAGCTCTCTGGCCTGGGATCGAACTCGTGCTGCAGCGGCTGGTGATAGTAGAGCTGAGACTTAACCCCTGCACCACCAGGGAGGCCCAGTAGCAAATACTTCCTAAAAGTTAAATATTTTTCACTATTCTCACAAGCTTTTTTAGAACATTTTCACAGATTTTGTACGATGTATTTGCATGATCTTTATGGCTATTTAGTTCTTGTCAAAAACATGTCCTGTGCCATCTCCTTTGCCAGCGCGTGTCTGGGGCTCTGCCTGCACCCCTCTGCTTGCGGGGCGGGGCCTCTGAAGCAGCAGCAGCACCTGAGGCTGGACGGGCCTCGGCCGCGCTTCCGCTTCCACCAAATCCTGGATTCACAGCGAGAAGCTGGGAACCGCTGAGGCAGCCGCCATCGAGCCCAGCGGCCTCACGAAGGTGACCACGTCCGGAGAACCCACCTGCGGTCACCGGTGAGGCGTCCAGCAGCTGCTTCTGGAAGCGAGCGCAGCACAGTCAGTGAAGCCCTCTTGCAGCCCATCCCCGGGGCCGGGGGCTGGCCGCACCAGCCAGGCTCTGCCCCGGATGTGTGCCCGCCTACACTGCTGCACGAAAGGCCCCTGCCTAGCCTCCCTGTTCGCCAGAACTAAGAGCTCAAGGGCTCGTCGCTGTGTGGACCACACTTACCTCCTGATTCTGATTCCACCTTTGCAGTTATTCTTAAAAAATAAGAATTGCAAACTGAAAGCAAGTCTCATAAAATATGCAGCATAGATACCCCCCCCCTTAGGTTTTCCTGGGGAAACTGAATTTTAGAAATGCAACTTTAGGGCCAGGAAACTCCTCCATCCGCCTCAAAGCGTCTTCCCTGCCACCATCGCGCCCACAGAGCGCTCGGGATCCGCGTGAGATAACGAGGTGTGGCGGGACGGCTGCTGGTCCGCCAGAGACTCGCAGGTTCCAAGCAGACGCTCCTCAGGGCTATGGATTTGCATTTGTTCCTGCTTCCTCCTCCTCCGTCTTTTTTAATGCTCCGAGTTAAAAAACGCCTTGTGCTGAAATCAAGATGCTCTGTCTCAGTAACTCCCTCAGGAGTTTCCATCCGGGCGAGTCTGTCAAAAGCAAAAACTAAAAGCCACTGCTGAGTCTGCCCAATAGAGCGGCTACTGCCAGGGTCCCACTGCCCTCGTCACAGCCCCAGGGCTATGACATCATCCTCCACCTACTTTACCGCTTTTCTAGGTCAGTCACAATAAAAACTGCTATGCCAGGAATTTAATTTTTCGACATAAAATGTTCTTACTCTCAGCACCACCGCCATGATCGCTTACGGTGTCAGCAACTGTTGTCACTTTCCCGTCCCGAGGACGCCTGCCTGGCCCCTGAGGCTGCAGGCTGGTGCCTCCAGGGTGCTTGCGGTTCTCCCATTGAAGTAAAAGGCACGAAAATGTGGGTTTCGCTGTGTGGCTTCTGTCTTCCAAGATCAAATCCCCTCTAGTGATGCCAACTTTTCGTCGCCTTCCAGTGCCTTCAAAAGTTGCATTTCATACGTTTATGATCACTAGCCGAAGAGTTGATCCAGGGCAAGAGACTCCTCGAGGAAGAAACTCTAGGAAGGCATTAGGCAGCCCGTCTGCTCCGGCAGTTTCCGCCACGTGCTCTTCCTGCAGCAGCCCGGCAGAGAAGGCGCGCTCGGGCGGTCCTCGGGGCTCTCTGTTACTCTCCTCTCGGGGTCACAAATGTCCCCAGGGAGACGTGAGTCACTGTGTAAGTGGCGGGAAGGGGCCTCCAGGTCCCCGCCCTCCCCACCCCCAGGGAAGGGAGGAGCTGAGCAGGGGGGGCTGGAAGGAGAAGCTGGAGAGGAGACGCGCCGGGAGCAGAGACGCGTGAAGGAGCCGTGCAGCTTCTCGGTCCTGGGCGGGTTGGAACAGACGCGGGGGCAGACCCGTGGGCAGGGGACAGTGGCAGCTTTGATCTTGGATCTTGATTTTGGTTTTGCTCCTTCTGCCTCAGACGTGCTGTGCCCCTTCCGCCCCTTTCCCATGGGTCCCCACCAGGAGGGGCCTAGCTGTGTGGCAGCTTCGGGCCGCAGTGGCCCTGCTTGGCTGGATTTACCCGCAAGGGGATGGGTGACTCTGGGTGCTTGGTTTGGAAACCATTCTGTCTTATCTTTGTTGCACACGAGTCATATTAAAGTTCCTTTCCATGAAAGGTCTTACGCTCTAGAGCATGTTTTGTCTTGATGCGGCGGATGGCAGAATTTATTTAGAGCAGGCAAGTTTGGGGTTCTGGGGTGCCCCTCTCCCTATCTTACAACAATTGCTTCCAGGTAATTGCAGAGTTAGGGTCCTGGGGGCCTACGATGCCAGCAGCCAATGACTCCACGTTCCACGTTCCCGCTGAACACCCTGGATTTAACGCACGATGCTGGTTCAGCGGCGCGGAGCCCGGCAGCGGGACCCACTCCCGCCCGCGCCAAGGTCACCTTGGGCGCGTTTTCTCCAGAAGACGCGTCAAGCCCTCTTGTCCTCAGCAGCAAAGCCAGAACCTCTGCATTGTGCTCGCGGGTCATTTTCAACACCAAACTACCAGCAAAAGGCACACACCTGCCGAACACGCACTCGCAGACCGCACGGAGCTCCCGTGATGAGCGCCAAGCGCAGCGTGAAATGGCGACGGCGGAGGCCGCTCGCTGCACCGCCGAGGAGCTGCGAGCGCCGGCTGGGGAGCGACGCGGCGGTCTTAAGGGTTCAGCGTTTTCCAGCCTTTATATATTTTTTATAGTTCATTTTGTATAGTAGCTATTGCTCCGTTCGAATTCATGTTGTTTGTTTTTTTAAATTATGCTAGTACCGCGCCAAAGTGGTGCTTTTCACAGCTAAACCTTCTTTCATCTCCACGAGTTACACAAGGCTATTCTCCGGGTCTTCTTTGTTCTCGCTGTGTTCATGTGTCCTGAACGCATCATAAATACCGTCTGGAGGGCTGCGTGTGCTCATCTGCGGTCGCTCTTGTTCCTGGGTCTATTCTGGTTATTTTTCTCTGGGCCATGAGCGGGACACGGATTTCTGCTTCCTTTCCTAGCAGCTTCAGCTGGGGCTCCAGCCTTAGTCTGCCTATTGTCCCGTTGCGCGAAAGCACCCAGCTCTCGGGCAGCCGCGTGGCAGACACTTCGAGTGTGGGGACAACAGCTGGAACATTTTGCTCGTGGCTTTCTGTCTTTTGGGCCAGTCCAGAGCTAGCTGTTCTGGGGCTGCTGGTCCCCACTGTTCTTTGGGGGCTTCTGTATCCTGACTTTCTGGAATCTCTGCCGAATGCCCGTGTATTGAGCGGGACAGTCCGATGGCTGGCGGGAACCCAAGTGACCTCTCCTGCTTGGGGCGCTCTCGGCGTCCAGCATCCTGAATCTGACAGTCGCTGTTTTCCCAACACCAGAGTTTCAGCTCTCGCCCAAGCACACGAGAGTCCGAAGACCTGGGGGGCTGCTCTCCCTCCCCTCTGACGCTTTGCCCTGTAATTCCAGCCACCTCTGCCCCTCCCAGCTCTGTCACCCCCTTCCCGGGACTGCACCTATGTCTCCCCTCCCAGCTGGAGCCCAAGATTGGGCTGTGGGCGGACAGAGAGGGGGACACGCCGGTTTGTGCTTCCCGGCGGGGCCAGAGGCCTGTGCCGCCTGCTGCCAGGAGTTTTCAAGACCATCGTCTCGGGCATTTTATCCAGGTGTGATTTCCAGCTGTTTGTGGGGGGGAGTCTTGTTTCTCATCTTTAGGTTTTTTCCCCACTTAGCACTGCTTTTCCTACACAGGGTAGAATGTAGTAGGTAAACCTCCGTTTATGTAGGAAAACTTGTCTAGTTTTGTCACGTTCTTTACTAAACCCACCAGTATTTCCCCACGGACTTGCACATCTGCCCGTTATACCAGCTTCCTCCGAACACGGCGTCTGTGTTTCTGGCCCGTCCTGCCTGTCCTTCTGTCCCTGAGCTCACCACACTCTCTCACTTTTGTTTTGTGGCACATTTTGACATCCGCATCTTCCTGGCCGTGGCGAGCTCCTTCTCTTCATCCTTTTTTTGGTCGTTTAAGAATGTTCGTATTTGTACCCACAAAGCCATCACACGTCCTCTTCAGCCCCTCTTCCACAGCGTAGCTGCTGTTTTGGAAATGGGATTTCTTAATAATTAGATGTTCTATGTGCTGCTGTTATTGGAATGCAGCCCATTTCATATATTGATTTTACATCTAGCAACCGTCTGAATCTTCTTATTAATTCCAATAATTTATTTTCAGGTTCTCCAGGGTTTCTCTGCTTACAAACATGCTGACTGTTCTAGTCTTTAATATTTACTTTTTTATTCTTGCTCAATAATTTGTCTCAGACACCCAGGGAACAACAGTCCAATGGTGCTCTGCTACCGCTCTTAACGTTCGAGAAAATTGTTTTGTCTCTTCACAATTAAATACAGAGTTTATAATAGTTTTTAGTAAATACTTTTTATTGTAATAAGGAAAATGTCTGCTCTTTGTGGTTTTGTTTTTAAAGTTTTATTTTGGCAGTATATTGAATTTAGTTAAGTGCATTTACTCTATGTCATCGCTGATTGTTTTCAATCTACATCTGAGTTGCAATAATAGATTTATAAGGTTTATCGTCCTTGTGTTCTTGGCATAAACCCATCATGTTCGTATCTTATTATTTCTGAACAAATCACTTCGGGGGCAGCTGGGTTCCACAGCAGGAAGGTCAGCGGGGGTGATGGTCAGCGGGGCTGAAGGGCACCTCACCCGCCCTGCCTCTCCACTTCTATCCACAAGGCACACAAAGCTGAGGGGGGAGTCCCCTATGCCATTTGTGCAGATGGCCTGGGGGTCACAGAGGGGTGGGGGCGAGAGGAAATCTTGAAGGGGAAGCAGAAGCGTCATCTGCACACTCACTTTACACCCACTTTACACAAGTCCCCAAAATTTGTCCGCGTGTGGGAGGCTCTGCCGCCCGCATCGCGCACTGTCCTCTCTTGTCCACACTCTGCCGGGCTCAGTCGGCTTTGAGGCCGGAGGCCTGGAGAGCGGAAGGCGGAGGGGGAGGGGGGCGAGGCGGGGAGGCAGGGGCGGGAGGTCCGGCGTGGACCAGAGGGGCGCCCGGCGGAGGGGAGCAGGCCGGGACGGCTGTGGGGGCATCTGGACGTCAGAGCGGCGCTCACAGCGTGGCTTGTGTTTTTAGTCTAGTAACTGAAAATAAGAGGAAATTCCAGTAAGGCGGTCGCTGGCCGCCTCACTGCGCGGGGGATGCCTGCAGGGGTGGAGATGGGGCTGCTCTGCTCTTTCGTTGTCTCTGTCTCTTTCCTAAGGCCCCTGCTTCTCGGCAATGCCCCGACATCTGCGAAGTGACCCACGCACCCCAGTCGATCAAGGGCTCCCCGCTTGCCCTCTCGGGCGAGGAGGGCTGGGTGCGGCCCGGAAGGAGCGTCTCGGGGCTGGTGAGGCAGTTTAGTGACCGTGAGGGCTGAGGACTCCTCTCTGCAAGCGCTGTCCCCGCGGGCAAGGCTAGAGGAGCAGGGGTCGCTGACATTGGGAATGCAATTACTGGTAAACGCTGGCGTCGCAGCAGCAGGGGTGGAGCTAGAAGGGAGGGTGC